>JAAVTG010000577.1:0-181357 GCA_011947345.1 Phytophthora quininea | reverse complement strand
GTAAGGTGGCTCAAAAGTCTCGGCAGCTTCTAAACAAGCAATGAGTGCGTGGAGGATATCAATAAAAGAAATACTAGCAATAAATCGTTCAATGAAGGCACACTGGTAGATAACTTCTATGTGTTATGGTTTTGCAAAACAATCTTGGCGGAGCGAGAATCTAAAGTCTCCGCCTCAGCAGTGCTGATTCAGCACACCACAAAGTCTCTCGTCGCGGAGGGAATCGAAGACAGAAAGCGTCCAGCAATCGATTGTGTGGTGGAGCAAGATAGATCGACCTGGCCCATCCCGCATACTTACCGGCGACTGTTTTCATCTAACTATCCGTCTAAACTTTCTTTTCTATGTCAAATGATCCTTCCCACCCTCTTGACTAAGTGACGCTCGGTATCTAAGTTTTTGGATCTCGGGCCACCGCCCCTTGAGGCCTCTACGTCACTTCTGAATTTGCTCAGCTCGACGCACGCGGTCCACCGAAGTTTCAGCAAGACCTCAGACGCCATGGCCGACGTCGCCCCGCCTCGCCGCTCCCGGCCCCGACGGCACCGCCCGCCGAGTGGCCCCAGAACATGACGACTGCCGAGGGCGCGATCATCATCACGCTGCCCATCGTGGCGCTCGTGCTCTGCTACGTGCTGCTGCGCCTCGTGTGGCGCGTGCCCACGCCGCTGCCCGTGCGCGCTCCCGTTCCGTCTTACGGCACCGCCGACGACAAGCTTCAGCCCATCACTAACGTCAAGACGTCGCTGGTGGAGGAAGGTGAAGTGGCCGGTGACTATGAGGAGCACTGGTACGGTACCTTCGACTTTGTCTTCCTGGTCGGCATGGGCATCTACGCGGCGTCATGGTGGTGCTCACGTACTTCTACGAGCCCCAGTGGCTGCACGAGACCCGCTTCTGGCTCATGCAGCTGCCCAAGCTCGTGGTCATGATGGTCGTGTCGCTCGCCGGCGGCATCGTGTGCCGCTGCTTCTGTGACGTGGACGAGAAGGGCTACATCATGACCAATAAGTCGTCCAGGTTCAAAGTCAACTACACGCGGAAGCTGCAGCACTTTGCCGCCTACATGGTGCCGCTGGTGATCAAGGCCGACTACCGGGTCCGCTGGCGCTCGCCTGGGGAGACTTCTTCACCATGCTGGGCTTCCTCGTGCTGATCAAGCCCATCCGCGAACACTCCAAGTTCTTCATGCTGCAGTTCAACTCGCTGGACCGCCCCGAGGACCGTCCCAACACGCTCAAGTGGATCATCGTGGGCAACATCGCCCCCGGCATGTTCATCCTCATGTTCTTCAAGTGGCTGTTCGCGGCGCAGGGAGCGCTGACGTTCATCCTCGTGTTCATCACGGGCATCGGCGACGGCCTGGCCGAGCCGGTGGGCATCACGTGGGGCCGCCACAAGTACAAGACGCGCAGCTGCTTCTCCAAGAACAAGTACACGCGCAGCTGGGAGGGCAGCGCGTGCGTGTTCCTGTCGGGACTGGTGTTCCCGGCGCTGCAGTACGCGGCGTTCGACAACTTCACGCAGGTGCTGCTGTCGATGCTGATCCTGGCGCCGACCATGGCGTACGCGGAGGCCACGGCGCCGCACACGATGGACACGCCCGTGCTCATGATCGGCTGCGGCGTCATCCTGTACGCAATTGTGAACATTTTCTAGGCGCTGTTCCAACACTCTGCCTTAGAGAGCGATGGAGCATATGAAGCTTTTTCATAAACTTGTCATGAACTTCTACGCTTGCGGCTCTATTATCCTAGTCAACTAAACTAGCGTTCCTGTGGCTTCCACCGCCGGAGAAGGCCGGTCGAAATCATTTTTACTGCTGCTTCGGTTTTTTCTGCTTTTTGCGCTTGGCTGCAGCCTTGATGGCCTTAACCTCCTCTCCGATAGTGTCGTCAGCGGGGTCCGCCAGCTTCCTCTTGCCGTTGCGCAGAGCTGTCGCTCGTTCCAGCAGGTGACGGTAGCGATCTAGGTACTGCATGTTCTCGAGCTTCTCCTCGGCCTCACGCTCTTTCCTCCTCAGCTTCCTGCTGCTCCTCCTTAGATGTCTGCTGCTCCACCTCATCTGCGAACTGCGTGAAGGCCTCCCAGTCGGCGTCCTGCTGCTTCGCGTCTGCTTTGCTTGCAGAAGCGTGTGCAGCTGAGTCATCGAAAAGTCGGCGGGTAGTGCAGGCTTCTGCGGCGGATTGGCGGCGGCTTTGGTGCGGTTTTCGCTGTAGGCGTCGCTTTGTCCACTCGTGATGTGGATGAGCAGCCCGTTCCGCCGCTGGGCTTCTGCTTGGCCTCCTTCATGAGCCGCCGGATCTCATCCTGCCCTGCCATGCGCTTGCTCTTTGAAAATGTGATGAAAATAGTGTGGTGTACACAAAATGAAGTGGGAGTTAAGTTGAAGTGAAAGTTTCCTTATCTGCTTTCCTCAGTCCGAACGATCCGACGGGTCCGAGCTCGAGTAGTACCGCTCGCAGCTCCTGACCGAATCAACAGGGTCAAGCTTGACGAAGCAACACGGGCATCATCATGTTGATCACGCTGGTGTCCGTACAGGTCCAGGAGATCTCTTGATGCAGCGTTCACTTGCAGATATTCGCTCAGACTACGTGCAGAATTCAGCCGCGCCTCGAGACGATCACGCATTTCACTAAGCGTATCCCTTCGTGAACGACTGGTTGCTAGTTCTGCGCTACCAGAGACCAGGTGTGGCGCTCGGTTAACCTCAGTACTTGGTGTTGAGTGGTGGGAAATCTGTCGAAGTCTTGACAGGTCGGCCAAGTTTGAACGTGGGCGACGAGAGGCGGTGGGTCCTGATAAAGTAGTCGGGGTGGCAGTTGAAGCAGGGATTGATTCTGTTCTCAACGACGTGTTTTGAGAGCGCGGACGATGAGTGGCAGCAGATCGTGGCGTGTTGGTCGCGCTTGGGGTAACTTCCGTTCTTGATACTGAGCCGTGCGAGCGTGGCCGTCGCGCTACAGCTGATCGTGACTGTGTTCTCATCGTGCGATACTCTCGGTGTCGTCGAGTGGCTCGGTCATTTGAACTTCTGGCGCTTCTTCGTCTGTGGAGGGTATTCCGTCGCTCTACGGCTGTGTTGCTGTCCTCATGAGGTGCGGCTACAACCGGAGCTGGTGGTGCAGCCTCGGGCATCCCAAGAATAACGCACTCGGAGCGATGCAATTCTACCAACGCCGCCATGTCTCGATTGGGGACTGTAGACACTCGGCGTGCACGGCAAACCGGGCACTTGGAGCTCCGTTCTAACGCCAGTCTCAGTGAATCCGAGGAAAACGTTATCCCACAGCAGTTCGTGGTCACCGGGTCGTCAAACAAGTCAAGCGAAATTGGGCAAGACAATATTTCCTCACGCTGAGCCAGATTTCGGCGGCTAACATCTTGGTGAGTGGCGAGTGCGTCCGTCGCTTGTTGCGCAAGTCGCATTTGGTCTGGTCCCGACGCCAGGTTTTGTGGTTGGTGTGCAAGGGTTTTTGCTGTGGCGCGGTGTTCATCGGGCTTTGCTCAAAGGCGTGCAGGACATTTTGGAGCTGTGGCACAATCGTGTTTAGTGATGAGCTCAGCTGTGTCAAAGCGGCCCGTGCTGCTTGATCATTGGTTCGCCGTTGCTGATACCGAGTTCGTTCCACCTCCAGCAATGCACTCTGCTCATCCAGCTGTCGTTGAAGCCGCTGCTGCGACGAAAAGCTCGCTTCCTGATCACGAGATCTCTGCTGCAATGACTCCACCTGTCGAATGAGCGTGCTCTCAGCCCCGCTTCGCTCTGCTCTGGCGTCCACTTTCACCTGCAGTCGGTCTGCTCGCTCTTTCTCAGCCTCACAGACTCGCTGCTGGTCGCGCAGCGTCTGGTTCAGTCGCGCGACGCTCCGGCTCGCTTGCTCCAGACCCTGCCGTGCTGTATGGACCTGTCGTCGGTGTGTTTCGACGCTGTGGCGAGCATCTTCCAGTTGCCGCTCGAGGTTTTTGGTTCGCTCGTTGGAAACGGAGCCGAGTTGAGCCAACGCCATCCGAGACTCCGTCGCCAGCTGCAGGAACAGCGTCTTCAGTTGCTCGCACTCTTCGGCTGGGGCAGCCTGCTGCTGCTGCCCTCGGGTGCGCATGCTTGTCGTCGGAGTGAGCCGAGCGATGTTTCCTTTTAGCTTGTTGCACTTTATTTTGATGGTCAGATTGGCCAATAGGCGGCGTGCCTGGAAGTGTAGTGAATTGCCATGGCATGCTGCCGCGGAATTAGCCCAGGAACCGCCATGGACACCACCGACTCACGTGGGTCGAGTTCTACAGACTATATCCCTTGCATAGCAACATATTACTGTAACACATCTCGGGCTGCTTCCGATACGTCTCAACGCAATGTAAGGGCGAACCATGTCTCTGTGACGCACATTAGACAGAGCAATGCAAGCAGCGATCTTGTGCACACAGCGAGCAGCTGTCGAGACTCGAGACTCGATACGAGTTGTTATCGTCTTCCTCGGGTGCCATGATCCCTCTTAGTCTTAGCGCAGCTCGACGGCTTGAAACGAGCTAGCGAAACGACGTCGGCCATGTGATCCGAATCTCTCCAGGCATCGTATCGATACTAACACGGATGATAGCACTGCTCCAAACGCCGATGTCGAAGCGTGTTGATGCATTGCACCGATGCAGGCCTGCTTGCTGTTAGGTGGCGGTCTTGAAACTCAACGACGAATTCGACGTGTTATAACCTTCCTTTTGATTGATTGCCACAGCCAACATCACCAACTCCACCACCGGCTTCCACGCTATGAATCACCCCG
This sequence comes from Phytophthora quininea, assembly GCA_011947345.1. Lineage (NCBI taxonomy): Eukaryota > Oomycota > Peronosporomycetes > Peronosporales > Peronosporaceae > Phytophthora > Phytophthora quininea. The sequence goes on along the minus strand of JAAVTG010000577.1, from coordinate 176,573 downwards.
ATTGACAGGTTTGTGTCCATCCGATGCATGCATCTAACCGTCTTCAAGCGCGCGAGTCGGCGAATGTTCGAGACCAGCGTCTGCTGACGTGGTCGAAGCAAGCAAAAAGTATTTTCCGGCTGTACCCATCTTTCACAATCTAGAAGCTTCGATGGCAGGAGGGACGACCTGCCAGTTTCCCTGCTTTATTCTCTTTATCCTCATCTATCTAACCACGTCGCCCCTCCCGGCTATCGATGGAAGTTACTGTTCCGAGAAAAACAGTTTGTTGGCAAAAGATCTCACGCGCGCAGCAGCCATACAAAAGCAGGGGACTCGGCGGCTTTCATTCTTCAATTTCCTGCAACCCTCACAAGCCCAGAGAGCCAAGAACCGTCGAAGACAACAGACACAATGAGCGCCCCGGAAGCCGAAACGTTTGCCTTCTCGGCGGACATCAACCAGCTGCTGAGTCTGATCATCAACACGTTCTACTCGAACAAGGACATCTTCCTGCGCGAGCTCATCTCGAACGCCTCGGATGCGCTTGACAAGATCCGCTACTCGTCGCTGACCGACGCCAGCGTGCTGGACACGGACAAGAACCTGGAGATCAAGGTGATCCCGGACAAGGCCAACGGCACGCTGACCATCCAGGACTCGGGCATCGGCATGACCAAGGCGGACCTCATCAACAACCTGGGCACGATCGCCAAGTCGGGCACCAAGGCCTTCATGGAGGCCCTGGCCGCCGGCGCCGACATCAGCATGATCGGTCAGTTCGGTGTGGGTTTCTACTCGGCCTACCTGGTGGCCGACAAGGTGGTGGTCCACTCCAAGCACAACGACGACGAGCAGTACGTGTGGGAGTCCGCTGCCGGCGGCTCGTTCACTGTCGCGCCCGACACGTCGGAGCCCATCGCCCGTGGCACTCGCATTGTCCTGAAGCTCAAGGAGGACATGCTGGAGTACCTGGAGGAGCGCAAGCTTAAAGACCTGGTGAAGAAGCACTCGGAGTTCATTGGCTTCCCCATCAAGCTGTACGTGGAGAAGACGGAGGAGAAGGAGGTGACTGACGACGAGGAGGACGAGGACGAGAAGGAGGACGACGACGACAAGCCCAAGGTCGAGGAGGTCGACGAGGAGGAGGGCGAGAAGAAGAAGAAGACCAAGAAGATCAAGGAGGTGACCCACGAGTGGGACCACCTGAACAGCCAGAAGCCCATCTGGATGCGCAAGCCCGAGGACGTGACCCACGAGGAGTACGCGTCGTTCTACAAGTCGCTGACCAACGACTGGGAGGAGCACGCCGCCGTGAAGCACTTCTCGGTGGAGGGCCAGCTGGAGTTCAAGGCCTGTCTGTTCACCCCCAAGCGCGCCCCGTTCGACATGTTCGAGGGCGGTGCCAAGAAGAAACTGAACAACATCAAGCTGTACGTGCGTCGCGTGTTCATCATGGATAACTGCGAGGAGCTCATGCCCGAGTACCTCTCGTTCGTCAAGGGTGTTGTCGACTCGGAGGACCTGCCGCTCAACATCTCGCGTGAGACCCTGCAGCAGAACAAGATCCTGCGCGTCATCAAGAAGAACCTGGTGAAGAAGTGCCTGGAGATGTTCGCCGAGCTGGCCGAGGACTCGGAGAAGTACAACAAGTTCTACGAGGCCTTCAGCAAGAACCTGAAGTTGGGCATCCACGAGGACTCGACCAACCGCACCAAGATCGCCAAGCTGCTGCGTTACCACTCGACCAAGTCGGGCGAGGAGATGACGTCGCTTGACGACTACATCTCGCGCATGCCGGAGAACCAGCCGGGCATCTACTACGTCACTGGCGAGAGCAAGAAGTCGGTGGAGAACTCGCCGTTCATTGAGAAGCTCAAGAAGAAGGGCTACGAGGTGCTCTTCATGGTCGAGGCCATTGACGAGTACGCCGTGCAGCAGCTCAAGGAGTACGAGAACAAGAAGCTCATCTGCGCCACCAAGGAGGGCCTTAAGATGGACGAGAGCGAGGACGAGAAGAAGACGTTCGAGGAGGCCAAGGCGGCCACCGAGGGCCTGTGCAAGCTCATGAAGGAGGTGCTCGACGACAAGGTCGAGAAGGTGCAGATCTCGAACCGTATCGTCGAGTCGCCGTGCGTCCTGGTGACCGGCGAGTACGGCTGGTCCGCCAACATGGAGCGTATCATGAAGGCCCAGGCCCTGCGTGACAGCAGCACGTCGGCCTACATGACGTCCAAGAAGACGATGGAGATCAACCCCATGCACCCGATCATCAAGTCGCTGCGCGAGAAGGCCGAGGCCGACAAGAGCGACAAGACGGTCAAGGACCTGATCTGGCTGCTGTACGACACGTCGCTGCTGACGTCGGGCTTCAGCCTGGACGAGCCCACGACGTTCGCCAACCGCATCCACCGTCTCATCAAGCTCGGCCTGAGCATCGACGACGACGACGACGCCGCTGACGAGGCCATGGAGGACCTGCCCCCGCTTGAGGGCGAGGACGAGGAGGAGAGCACGATGGAGGAGGTCGACTAAGCGCGCTCGGTCGCGACGTATGTCACTGGTTAGCTCTGCATATTATCTCTCATTTTTTGGTGAGGTTTTAGTTTAGATACCGCAGGCAGGACTCCTTATTTAATTGAGATCGCTTGTTGCCTGGCCTTCAACGTGTTGAAAAAGTATCTTGTGAAGGAAAGCGAAGCCATCTCAGAATGCAGTACCATGTGCCGCAAAAGTCGTGTTCCCGCCACAAAAGTCACAACCAGTCGCCTTCTCCGCCAGTCAATCGACGCGGCTCTTCTCGCTGCAGCCACATCCCATCTGATAGTTTTTCCGTCCTATTTGATTGGTCAAAATGTTTGTTCAGCGAATCACACCACGGTCTCAGAGTCCCACTCATGCCATATCATAGTCTCTCACACCGAGTCACCGATGCAGCCATCTTCGTCAATCAGACCCCAAGCGGCGAGAGAGGACACCACCAACCATGGACGTCAACAGCCTGCACAACATCCTGCTGCACACGTTCAGCAACGATGAGGCGGCGCGCAAGGCCGCCGAGGAGGCCGTGGCCAACCTGCACACGGTGCCCGGCTCGGTGCAGCTGCTCATCCAGATCACAGTCGAGGCGTCCGTGACGCGCGAGATCCGCCAGGCGGCCGCCGTGTCGCTCAAGAACCTCGTCATGAAGTACTGGGAGGGCGCGGACGGGCCCGAGGGCCAGTGGATGCAGGTCATCAGCCCCGCCGACAAGGTGCTGGGCCGGCAGAACGGCCTGGAGGCGCTGCTGGTTTCGGACGACTCGAGCATCCGCTCGCTGCTGGCCGAGACGGTCGCCTACATCGCGCGCTTCGACTTCCCCGAGTCGTGGCCCAACCTGATCGACGAGATCTGCAAGAACGTGCAGAGCGGCGACGCCAATCGCATCATCAACGCGCTGCTGGCGCTGCGTCGCGTGGTGAAGAACTTCGAGTACCGTGCCGAGGACCGCCTTGAGCCGCTCTACAAGCTCGTGGAGGTGGTGTTTCCCATGCTGCAGAACATGATGGTGCAGATGCAGACCAACAATTCGCTCGAGGCCGCCAGGATGATGCATCTCATCCTCAAGACGTACTGGTCGTGCGTCAAGACCAACCTGCCGCCGCACATCGCCCAGACCGAGCAGGTTGTCGCCTGGATGAACATTTTCCGCATGGTGATTGCCAAGCCTCTGCCTGAGGCCAGCGAGGGCGGCGAGCCTGCTGGACAGCCCACGGACGAGGAAGAGCGCGGCAACTGGCCGTGGTGGAAGCTCAAAAGTGGGCGCTGCAGATCCTCTGCCGATTCTACACGCGCTACGGCAACCCCAAGAAGGCCGAGGACGAGTATCTGCAGATGAGCACGGTGTTCCGCAACCAGATCGCCCCGGAGCTGTTGCCATGCGTGCTGGAGACGCTGGCGCTGCGCAAGAACGGCCGCTTCTGCACAGATCGAGTGGTGCAGCTGGCGCTGGTGTTCCTGCAGGAGGCCGTGGACTCGGCTGTGACGTACAAGATGATCAAGCCGCACCTGGGCTTCCTGCTTTTCGAGGTGATCCACCCGGTGCTGTGTCTGACCCCGAAGGACCTGCAACTGTGGGCCGAGGACCCGCACGAGTTTGTGCGCAAGACGAACGACGTTTTCGAGGATTTCTTGGACCCGGTCTACGCCGCTTCGAACCTTCTGTCCGACTTGTGCACCAAGCGTGGCAAGGACTGCCTGCCCAACGTGCTGTCGTTCTACAACAACATCCTCAACACGTACCTTGCTGCCCCGGATGACAAGAAGGACTTTATTCAGAAGGACGCGGCGCTGCACGCTCTCTTCTCTCTGGACAGCGTGCTGACCAAGTCAAAGGCGCACAAGGACCAAGTGGAGTCGATGATTATTACCCACATCCTGCCCGAGTTCAAGAACCCGCACGGTTTCCTTCGTCTCCGCGCCTGCAAGATCTTCTCGCGCAAGTACATTGAGGGCATCCAGTTCAAGGACGAACAGACCCTGATTGCGATTGTGAACGGCATGCTGGACGCCATGTTCGACCCGGAGCTGCCCGTGCGCATCGAGGCCGCCAAGACGATCCGATTTGTTGTCATGTACCCGCACTCCGACACGGTGGTGGAGGTCCTGCGTCCGCGTCTGCCGCAGATCTTGGAGCAGTTCTTCAGCCTGATGGACGAGATCGGCAACGACGAGGTTGTTGTTGCGCTGGAGCACATTATCGACCGATTCTCGTCGGAGATTGGCCCGTTCTCGCTGCAGCTTGTTGCCAAGTTCGTCGAGTTCTTCAGCCAGTTCACGTCTGTTGCTGATGAGGACGAGGACGCTTCACTCGCCGCTGTGTCGTGCCTGGACGCTATTAACACGATCCTGATGAGCATTCACAACCATCCGGAGCTGTACCCGCTCCTGGTGCCGACGCTTTCTCCTGTCATTCACAAGATTCTCACGGACTTCGACTACGTCGAGTACATGGAGAGCGGCATCGACATCCTGGGCTCGCTGGCATTCTACAGCCAGAAGATCGCGCCTCAGTTGTGGGCGCTGTTCCCGCTCATTTTCGCGAGCTTCAACGACTGGGCTTCGGACTACCTCACAAACTTCGTGCCGGTCATTGACAACTTCGTGGGCCGCGACATCGAGGGCTTCCTCTCCGGTTCGGCTACCGACCCGGCCACGGGTGCCAACGTGCGCTACTTGGAGCTCGTGTTCAACATGGCAAAGTCGGTCTTCGAGAGTCAGAACGTGCAGGAGATCGACCTGTGCGCTGCTTGCCGCTTGCTGTACTCGCTGCTGCACAACCTGTTCGGTAAGGTCGACGAGTGCATTCCTCCTATCACGCTGATGGTGTGCACGAAGCTGGCCGAGCCTCTGGTGGACTCGACGGCTCGCAACCTGCTGGGTGTGTTCGGCAGCCTGTTGCACTACAACCCGGGTCTTACGCTTGATGCTCTGAACTCGCTGGGCGCCTCGGATGGTGTGCTCAAGATCTGGCTGAGCGACCTGTCCCGGTATGACAACTACCTCGACCGCAAGCTGTTCATTCTTGGTGCCATGTCAATTCTGCGCTCACCCGCTGACAAAATCCCGGCTGCGCTTCGCCCGCACATTAAGCAGTTGATCCAGGCTGCTATGAAGGTGCTTGCCGAGTCCATCCAGAACCCGCAGCCTGGTATCTTGGATGGCGGTGAGGAGGCTGGCGAGGACGCAGAGGAGGGCGAGCAGCTCGAGGAGCTCCTCGAGAACGGCGGCTATGCCTCCAACGAGGACGCTGAGGACGTCGTGGACGACCAGTACTACGCTATCCTTCGCCAACTGCGCGAGGAGGCTGAAGGTCAGTTCGGATACGACGACGAGGGTGATGATGACTATGTGAGCTTGCTGGACGAAGTGGACGAGGTGGAATTCTTCCTCGGCTCGCTGCAGGGCTTCGCTCAGACACATGCCCCGGAGTACCAGGCATTGGGTCTGGAGGCTGATCCCACAACGCAGCAGGCTCTTGCTCTTTCCAGGCGGAACACGCCAAGAGGAAGGAGGTGCAGGCAGCGGCTGCAGCCCAGTAAATAGGCTTGCTTAGATGACGCCAAGCGGATATTCGATCGTAGGTGGTGTACTGGAGATGTTAGGAGAGAGAGAGACGGTGGTAAGGTTTTAAGACATACATGCATTTCCCAAAGTCGCGTAGTCTAAGCTTCCTCGGTGGCGCCCTTGAGCAGCAGTCGGTAAGCTTCAAAGTCGAACTGGTCCGGCTGGTTGTTGAACTTGTTGACGTGGTCGTAGAGTTTGTTGTCCTGGTAGCTGGCTAGCAGTTGCTTGAGCAGGAGCTGTGTCTCCTTCTTGTCCAGCATGTTGATGACATCTGCGCGCACCAAAGCCATCTCCTTTTAGCCAGCAACTCGTCGTAGAGCGACACAGCCACACAGGGCGGAGCTGCACTCGGGTCTTCCTTAAACGCCTCCAGATACGTCATCAGGAAGCACGACTGCTGGAACTGGCACAGCATGTTGAAGAAGCCCTCCTGGCGGTACACTGGGAAGATGAAGAAGGGCGCAGCAGCAGCGCGCTCCACAATATCCTGGAACTCTCGGGCTGGCAGTGTCGTGGCCACGGCGTCGTCCTTGTCGGCGTGGAACTGCTCCCAGATGCTGGCGATCTGCGGCGGTTGCTCGGTCTCCAGCAGCTCCAACTTCACGATCTGCTCCAGCGACCGCGCCCCAGGGTACGAGAAACCGGCACCGGAGGTGGTGCTGGCGAACACTCGCGTTAGGAGCCCGCGACGGCCAGCCAGCAAGCCGCGGCGAGTGAAGTGCAGCGCCATTGTTGCTTGTCAACGTGTGGATGGAATTGTAACAGAGATACATTTAAAAGACGTACTACTTGTAAATTATCTCCTCTAGATCTTAATTTTAGCGGCAACATTGAGGAGACCCACGATGTGAAGGGTATTGGCCGCTTCATGCGCCCACTGCACAGTGGCCAACGATGGCGAAGAGAAGACACACAGCAGCACTAACGAGAAGGAAGCTCAGGCGCTCAGTTACGCAGCAGCGTGATGTCTGGTACAGCCTTTCAGTCGGCGGCGAACTATGTGGCGTGTGGGTCCACTGCAAGGATTGCCGGTTTCCGACGCACTCTGAAAGACAAACACGACAGTCTCCGAGGTATTGAAGCTTTGTCCGTCAAGATATACAAGGATCATGACGAGGTCGACCCACTTGCTGCGACCGACGCAACACCCGTGGACTTTGGAACTCTCCCAAACTTCCTCGAGGTTGTCGCCCCAGCAAATGAATCATCTAACTTTTGCAAGAGAGTCGCCCGTCATCGACAGTGCCAGTATCCCGATCAATGAGGTCATTGTGATGGATCCTCGATTCAAGGTGTTCTGGGAGGATTTTCGCGTCAGTACCCTCTCGTTCAAAACAGGCAATGTGCTGCAGTTCCCAGGCGGTATTTGCATTAGTGGACAAGCAGGGCCCCGATATACGTTCGACCTTGTTATCCGCTCTTACTGGATCTTGTTCTGACGTAGACCCAACAGCTCAATGGCCCCAAGCTGATTATCATAGGAAATTCTGACATCGGCAAAACGTTTTTCGGATATTTGCTGTTGTGATACTTGGTGAACCGTTGCGAGATTGTGGGTACCAGAGCGATAAAATGGATGTGTGGATTCTCTTTACTACCGATAACGTGATTAGCGGGTCGTATGAAGACTTTGGACAGATCCTTTGAAACCCCACGACGTATTATATTGTAGATGGAGTCAAGCCCAGTTACGTCCCGGCCAAGACCATTCTCCTTCCTCTCCGCAGCGAGAATTGTGGAGTCACGTCAGCAAGGAGCCATCGATGATCCGGTACATGCCAGTGTGGGGAAGGGAAGAAGATTTGGATTGTCACAAGAAGGTGTTTTCGGATCTAGATGAGGAAGTTGTGATGAAATGCTACAGTCGTTGGGGAGGAATTATACGCTACGTGTTGCAATACGCAGACGATTCAACACAGCAACGCAAACTTGAAAATGCGATCGCGACAATGACATTGATATCTTGGAGTCTTTCGATTACAAGTCAACGGAGCATGAGCGAGACATTGCTCAACGATTGATACAGATGATGCCAGCGATGATTTCAAGTCGATAAAATACGTGCTTGCGTCTGGTTACGTGACACCCAACGTCATGAAGAGTTTATTGGTTTGGGATAAGCATCGCTTCCTCAAGTTTCTGGATACCGCAATGCACAATTTCTTTCTTGAGCTGATTTCGAAAGCTTTGTTCGAGAAGTATTCTCATGAAACACCAGCCAACGGCGGTGCCAATGATAAATAGGTGGATTCAGTTGGTTTATCAGGTTCGGAGATCTGTGGGGAGGGCGGCCAAATACAAGAGTGCCGTCCCCCAGCAGTTCAGGCGGATGGAGGCCACGTGGCCTCCACAGCTGCCCTACGTCTGCTGTTATATTAAAAATACTATACTATACAATTCCTAGACATTTAAATCCTTTCCTCTGATTGGATACACTCACCCCTCCACAGAAATCACTCTCACTTCGGAATCTTCGCTGGACTGCCGCCGCCCGACCGCCGCCGCTTGTTGGGCCGCCGCCGCTGTTACTGGGCCGCCGCCGCTGTTGTTGGGCCGCTGCTGTTGGACCGCCGCCGCTTGTTGGGCCGCTGCCGCTGTTGTTGGGCCGCTGTTGTTGGGCCGCTGCTGTTGGGCCGCCGCCACTTGTTGGGCCGCCGCCGCTGTTACTGGGCCGCCGCTGCTGTTACTGGGCCGCCGCTGCTGTTGTTGGGCCGCTGCTGTTGGACCGCCGCCGCTTGTTGGGTCGCTGCCGCTTGTTGGGCCTCCGCTTGTTGGCTGGGCTGTGGAGCGTGGAATTCGTCGGCGCTTGGCTGTCCTCGGTGCTTCGGTACCGTGGCCGGATCCTGGTGTTGGATGGAGACCGCCGCTTCTGCAGCTCGGTCGTCGGCCACGGCCCCTGTGGTGGTCGGCTTGATTGGTGACGTTGAGCCGCTCGTTGTGCAGGCTGTAGAAGCCCTGCTGATCTCTGTGGAGTCGTCCGTTGATGGCTCCTGTGAGGACGGACGTGTCGTCCCACCTTCTCCGCCGCCTGCGGTGCCTTCCCTCCCGTTAACTGATGATAATAGACCAAGTGTCGATGACGATCTATGCGGCTTGGCAGATGAGCTTAACGCTGCGGATGACGATGGTCCCGACAGAAGCCGCCCGCTTCAGAGACTTCGTCGCCGTGCAGATATTCCGCGCGTCTGTCACCCAAAGCCATTGCCTCCCCGCCAGAGCGGCATCCCACTTCCAATTGGAAGAACCACTACGACTTGACGGCTCCCATTGACCCCAACAAACGTTTCGACTTAGTGCGTTTGTTGGATAGCGATGGTGATCCCCACACCGGTCATATCTCGTGCAGTGGAGAGGCCGTCCTCTTGAATTGAGCTACGTGTGGATGGAGAATCTGGTAGATTATCCTGAGATGATGCGTCAAGTTGATGAATGGAAGGCTTCCGGTTCCAGGCTACCGTTCACGAAGTACCGGAAAGCGAACTTCGCTGGTGCCTACGCCTCTGATTCTGGCCTGTGCTTTCTGGAGGCATTTCAAATGGCGTGTACCTACCTGGGCCGCCGCGACCTGGTCACGCTGAAAATGTGGGACGCGTTTGAGGACGCGTATCCTCGGAACATGGAATACGGTGTCCTTCGCCGAGATGCTGCTGCCTTCTACGAGTATCTCCGTTCTCTCCAGATCGAGTTGAATTACGAGAAGCTTTGTCGCAAGGTGGTGAAGAATTCTTACCACAATGTCGAACGCTTTGCTGTCTTCGTTTATGGGCTGGATCCGGGAGTTTACCTCACGTGTGCTGGTGATGGAGACCTCGAGCACTGCTTTGTTATCGTCGTTCACTCACCCCAGTTTGTTCAAGTCCTGGACGGGTATGATGAGAAGTCCGAACCGCCGTACAAAATTCAAACGCTTGAGAACCAGCTCTGGATTCAATACGTTCGCTTTATGAACTTTGTGGAGATCGTTCCGGAATTCCAAGGTAGAAGTGGGAAACGCAAGAAGCGCAGCGAAAAGAAGTCGTCAAGCGCCTGAAGATGTTGCAGTAACTGCGGACGTCTAGGAGATACGCTTTCCCCTTTCAATTTCTTTTTCGTCTTCTTCGTTTGGTTTTCCGTTGGTTTTCAAATTCCGCGATCAAATTTGGAATTTGTGATAAGTTCTCGACTGGTTCCCAAGTCGGGTCTTCTTCACCCACCCACTCCACCAGAAACTGCACGCGCCGTTTTCGTGTTCGTTTCCCGAGGAGTCGATTCACGAGTTGGCCGATACTTCCGTCGGCCATTACCACATCATGGGGGCGGGAACTTCGTGTCGGCGTGATGTAAGGTTTTAACGACCCCGTGTTAAAAACTGGATGGAGCTTGTTTCCTGACTGGATATTCAGCTCATATGCGTGGTTGTGGATGCGTCGGACAACACTGTATGGTCCAATCCACTTCGGCCCCAATTTCGACGAATTTGGCAACCCTGTGTGTTTTGGGTCCAAATGCTGCGTGCTAAGGTACACACGATCGCCGACTTGGAATTCTTGCTCTTGACGATTGTGGTTGTACACATCTTTCATCCGCTCTTGTGCCTGCGCTAGAGCTTCACGACATCGCAACAGTATTGCAGCTTGTTTCTCTTGGAATTCGGCTCCACGTTTGCTGATGACCACTCCCTTTAGTTGCTCCGTGGTCAGTTGCAGAGGGTTCAAAGGAACGTATCCCAGGTCTGCCTCGAAGGGAGTAGTCTTCGTGCTCGAATTCACGGTCGAGTTAACTGCAAACTCTGCGTTGGCGAGGTGGAGATCCCAGTCGTCCTGCTGTGGCCCCACAAAACTACGAAGATATTCTTCCAGCGTCCGATTCATTCGTTCCGTCTGACCGTCGCCTTGAGCACGATGGGCTACCGTCATGTTCAGCGTCGTACCGATGGACTTGAAAACGTACTGCCAAAAGGCAGACACGAATTTGCGATCTCGATCGGACACGATGCTTGTCGGCATTCCGTGATGTCGCCAGATGTGGTCGATGAACAGACGAGCTACACCTTCTGCTGTTACCGTTTTCGTAGTCGGCACGAAGTGACATCTCTTGGTCAATCGGTCGACAACTACCCAGATCGAGTCTACTTTGCCCTTCGTGGGTGGTAGATCCGTGATGAAGTCCATGGAAATGGATCGCCATCTTTCATCTGGTATACGAAGTGGTTCTAGAAGTCCTGGTGGTTTCGTCAACCGTGGCTTGTTCCGACGACATGGTTCACAGTCTGCAATGTACTTTTGAATTGACTTGAACATCTTGGACCAGTACCAATTTCGCGCTAGCGATAAGTACGTGCGCTCTGCACCGGGGTGGCCCCGTAGTTGGACTCGTGACATTCGCCGATGATACGTAGACGAAGCTTCAGCGAGTTGGGAACTACGAGCCGAGGAACATCATCCACTGGGGATTGGTACCATAACAGATCCTGAACCTCCGTGTAGTTCCTGTACTTCTTTCGCTGTTGCTTGGATTTCCGATGGTTCTCCATTTGCGCACGATCCCTGATGGCTGCCAAGATTGCACGTGTCTCGCGGTCCTTTGAGTATGATGCTTTGATGTCCTTAACCAAATCGCTGTCCGTCGCCACCTCCGTTATCTCTAGCTGGAACGACGAGTTGTTGAAGCTTGTGACACTTAGATCATGGAAGAACTTCGTCTCCGGTTGCAAGTCTGGTCGTCTGCTCAAGGCGTCAGCGATCCCATTCTTCGCGCCCGGAAGATGTGAGAATATCGGTTGATACTCGGCGAGGATGTCGTACCAGCGTGCAAGACGTCGATTTGCCATCTTTTGCGTAAAGAGCCCCTCGAGACTCTTGTGGTCTGTTTCCACTATTGGTGGTTTGTCCAAGCAATATATCCGGAAAGCGGCAAGTGCGTGTACAATGGCCAAAAGTTCTTGCTGCTGTGTTGGATAATTCAATTCGGCTGACTTCATCTTCCGGCTGGTATAAGCGAGTGGTCGCTCCACGCCGTCAACAACTTGGAAGAGAACGCCTCCAACCGCAAACTTGCTTGCGTCCGTACGCAAGTGCATGGGCTGTGTGAAATCAGGCAAATGCAGCACTGGCGGGTTGCACAACCGCCGTTTCAGCTCTTTGAAGTTCTTCAGCTGCTCGTCGCTGAAGTGGATCTTTGCGTTACGCTTGTTCGTTTTCTTTAATAGCGCGAACATGGTTGCTGTTAGCGAAGCGTACTCTGGACAAAATCGTTGGACGTAACCTGTCAAGCCTAGAAAGCTGTGAAGCTCCTCTTGGGTTCGTGGTACGGGCCAGTCCCTTATGGTCTGTACCTTATCGGGATCCATGCGTACGCCATTTCGTCCGACGAAATCTCCAAGACAAGGAATCTCGTCTGCGCAGAAGACACACTTGGAGAGCTTGACGTACAGCTTGTTGTCGCGTAAGATGTTTAACGTCTTTCGAATCGCTTCCAAGTGCTCTTCAATCTGCGGTGACTTCGTGAAGATGTAAATGTCGTCGTAGAACGACTTCGTGTTCTCCATCCCACGAAACATCTTTGAAGTCAAGCGATGCATTGTTGCTGGCGCGTTACAGACTCCCATGGGCAGCACAAGATACTCCCAAAGTCCGTTTGGTGCTTGAAATGCCGTGAACTTGATGTCCTCTTCTCGCATGCGAACTTGGTAATACGCCGACATCAAATCCATCGTCGAAAACCAGTATGCTCCCGCCATTGCGTCCAGGATGTCTTCTTTCCTTGTCATCGGGATACTTTGGCGGATTGTGTTGGAATTCAAGTACCGATAGTCATGGACAATCCGCCATCCGACAGGCTTCTGGACACAGAACGTTGGCGCAGCATGTGGGCTGATACTTGGTCTGATGAGTTTCTTCTTCACCATATCTTCAACCCAGAGCACTATCTCGCGTTGTTGCTCCGGTGATTGTCGCCACTGTTGCCGATACATAGCGAGATTTGGGTCTTTCACGTCGATCCGGTGCTCGATCTCTCGCTTCTCTGGAAGACCCTCAGGAAGTTCGGGACGGAACACCGTGTCCTTATACTCCGTCAACAGGTCAAAAGCTGGATTCGACCGGAAACTCTCCCAATCTGTTTCCAGGTAGCGTTGCGCTTTCGCTGTTCCGACATTGTCGGGTTGGTCACGCCGTTGCAGTGAGCGTGCGACGTTCTTTATCGTATCATTCGTCAGAACCAACATGAAGTCAGGTTCTTCTGGAGTCTTCGTCTTGATCCTCAAGAACTTCCGAAGTTTTTTCGCGTGATGAATTTGGTCTGCACACCGTTATCATCGACAACACCCATCATGAACATCTTGTCTACGACGGTGTCTTTTCCCCGGACGTTGCTGCTTTCCGCACGCACTACGTCCTTATCCGAAGACGACTTCGTGCTGTCTTCTCGTGTCGGACCTCTGCCGACTGAAGCTTCTTGTTGTTGTTCGCAAACAACACTTGGGGCGCTACTCAACGCAGCTTCGCGAACAAGATTGTCAGGTGACTTCACATCCGTTTCCAGCGCGGCGCCTCGACAGGAATCGGGTCTTTTCGCCGATAGACCTTTCGCCCCGACAGATCTCCGAAGCCCGGAGGCATTCACCGGTCCGCCTTCCTCGATCGGTACACTGACCTCGATTGCTCGCTTGACTCGCTGAGTCTCTATTGTTGTTCCTTCGATCCTGCGACTTCTCCAGTTGATCTTCGGCTGCGTGTCCTCGAAGAACGGAATCCCAAGGATGCAGTCGAATTCGTCCGGGATATCATAGACAACCGCGACGCACCTGTACGCCTTGTCCGATCCCGCTGCCATGATATGCAGCAGCAACACTTCCAGTGCTGCCTCGACGATTTGATTATCTCCAAGTTTGACACGAATATTCTTGTCATCGAACTTGGTGGTCTGGAGCTGGTGCTCGTTGACCCATTTTCGCGACACATAGATTGTGGTGGCACCGCTATCTAGCAACATGCTTCGTGTCTTGATGCACGTGTTGTTCACGGTGATTTCTCCCGACACAGTGAACAGTGGGCGCGACTTGTATACCAGAGGGTTTTCGCACAGAAGGTTGAGGCTGATATTCTCCAGCTTAACGGTTCCGGCTACTTTCTCGACCACGCCAGGACCCTCGCTCACTGACGTGGTTTGTCGTTTCCCTGTTTGGCTTGTTCCTTCTTCCAAGCGAAGCAATCAGCCTTAATATGGCCGGGTTTCTTGCAGAAGAAGCACGTGCGGCTCTCGCCATCTTTAGACTTCGAACTCGCTTTGAAACGGCCTTTGCCACGGAGGGGTTTGCTCTTTGAGCGTTTCCCTGGAGCTGAGCTGCGGTTGCTTGGAGTTTTCGTCTTGTCTTGGTGAACTTGACGGTCACGTGCTTCTTCTACGAAGTGGGTGACCTCGTACTTGACCGCGAGATCCATGGCGCCACTCAGCGTTTCAGGATTCTCAAGTTTGACGTAGCTGCGCGTGCGGGGCTTCAGCCCGTTTGCATAACACAGTACTTGATCAAGAACGCTCATTCCTTCGACACGGAAGATGAGAGCAGAGTACTCGCCGTTGTACGTCTCGATGTCCGCCGTTTGCTTGAGACGCTGGAGTTTCTCTCGCAGCACCGACTGGTAGTTCGACGCCTCGAAGTGTTGGAGCACATGCTCACGGAAAATCCCCACGTGTGCTCCCCACTCGGTGTCGTCGATGACCAGTGGAGAAACCAGCCGGACGCCGGCTTCTCCATCGCTGATCCTGCGATGCCTGGCAGGCGGGCGCTCTCGTTTTCAATTGCGATGCCGTTGATCCGGCACGCGTTCTCCACTTGGAACAGCCACTCCCTCACGTCTTCCCCTCGCTTCCCCGTGAACTTGGGCAATTGGCTTGGAACTCTTGAGCGGTCCGCCATCGCCTGGTTGAGTCGATCGATCTCAGCACGAAGCTGGGCATTCGTGGGAGGCATGGGCGTCAAGGGGCTGGGACCAACAAGTGCTACCAGTTTATCAGGTTCGGAGATCTGTGGGGAGGGCGGCCAAATACAAGAGTGCCGTCCCCCAGCAGTTCAGGCGGATGGAGGCCACGTGGCCTCCACAGCTGCCCTACGTCTGCTGTTATATTAAAAATACTATACTATACAATTCCTAGACATTTAAATCCTTTCCTCTGATTGGATACAGTTGGTGGATCCACGTGCGAGTCTTATTGTGCTTTCAAAGACGGGAACGAATATGATGATGGATTAGCCTATTGAGTTGTTACACGGAAAAGCAATGACAGGGATGCGTTGGAGATACATACATTAGCGGGTGTTTTCGCTAAGCTTGCTCACTAACCTCGGCACACGGAGGCAGATTGCAGGGAACTCCAAGTCCTCCATCACCATCTTCGTGTGCGTGCGTGTGCGTCAAAGTACACGGAACTATCCCCAGCAGCTTACAGCGAGCCCTTCGTGGCGTTGCCGTGCGTGTAGGACGGGCTGGTGACCTTGCCACCCTCGGCAATGAGGTACTCGGGACGCTGCGCCTTGCCGTCGAAGAAGCGCTCGAGGATCTCCTTGGTGCCAGCGGCGTAACGAGCCTGCGCGTCCAGCGTGGTGCCCGAGTAGTGAGGGGTCATGGCGTGACGGGGCATGGAGCGCCACGGGTGGTTGGCCGGTGCCGGCTGCGGGAACCACACGTCGCCGGCGTAGCCCTGGATGTGGCCACTCTCGACGGCCTTGACCAGCGCCTCCTTGTCGACGATCTTGCCGCGGGCCGTGTTGACGATGTACGCGCCCTTCTTGACCTTGCTGAGCATCTTGGCGTCGAACAAGTTCTCAGTCTCCGGGTGCAGCGGGCAGTTGATGGTCACGACGTCGCACTCCTTGACCATGTCCTCGACGGTCTCGTGCCACTTGACGTTGAGCTCCTTCTCCACGTCGGCTGGCAGGCGCACCTTGTCGGTGTAGTGCAGCTTGACGTCGAACGGCTTGAGACGGCGCAGGACACGCAGGCCGATGCGACCGGCGGCCACCGTCCCGACGTGCTTGTCCTCCAGGTCGTACGCGTTGTTGGCGATGTCGGCGATATCCCACTTGCCGTTAACCACCTGTTTGTAGGCGGGCATGTAGTTGCGCACGAGCGACAGGATCATCATGACGACGTGCTCGGACACACTCACGACGTTGGAGCCCGTGACTTCGGCGACGGTGATGTTGCGGTCGCAGGCGGCTGCCAGGTCGACGTGGTCGGAGCCGACGCCGGCCGTGATGGCCAGCTTGAGCTTGGGCGCCTTGGCGATGCGCTCGCGCGTGATGTACGCGGGCCAGAAGGGCTGCGAGATGACCACGTCGGCGTCGTGCAGGTGCTTGGCGAACTCCGAGTTGTCGCCGTCCTTGTCGGACGTGACGACGTACTCGTGACCGCGGTCCTCGAGGAACTTGCGCAGACCCAGCTCGTTCTCGACACAGCCGAGGATCTTGGGGTTCTTCTTGCCGGCCTCACCGCCTTCGTAGAGCGCGCAGACGACCTTCATCTGCTTGGGGGCGCTGGCGGTGAAGTTGCGCGTGGCCATCTTGGAGGCCATCACGGCGGAGAACTTGGTGCAGGCGAACATGGTCGAGAGACTTGCGTGGAGCTGGAGACTTGCGGTTTGAGGACTTGGAGGCAAATCGCGGAATGGAACTCGACTGGCCGAAGGTTAGCGGCCCGGATGCCAATGCACGAGCTTCCTGCTAAAGGCGAAGGAGCCTCCGGCTCAATGGCCAACTTGAAGTGACATGACATGCCACGGTTGATTTGCAAGGCCGGGAACCAATCAACGCCGACGTCGGCACGCCTGGTGCCAAACAAGCGCATAATCCGCCGCGACAATAGTGAAAGCAAGAGGCAGCCGGCGACACCGGACCGCCGGTAGAGCGACGGCCGACAGTTTACCGCCATGAGGATCAGTGAAGTCAGTCCACAAGCGCTTGAATAAGCCTGGCCGAGCTAGAGGACTGCTGCGGTGCAGCGAGGTAAGGGAGTGGAAGCGATCGCGGCTTTCGTCTCGGATGACCCGCCTCGAGCTGGACTCGATCGGGCCATGGCGATGTGGCTTTGCTGCATGTCTTCAACGACATCCGCGTGCAACTTCAACCGGCGCAGTCGCACTCCACAGCCGAGTGCTGGTGATGCCGCTGGCAACACGGTATTTGACTATCCGGGCAGAAGACTGCCTCATCGATACCAGGCTCTTTACGAAGAGATCGCTTCAGCAGAGAAGCATCGAGTCCACCTTTGTCAACTGCCGGGCGAATGAAGTTGTCTGGACTCTGTCTAGGCAAAGCAACTGGGAGCAATTCAGACCATCGGCAAGGTACCCCGTTTCAAGACACCAACACCGTCCGGCACCAGCACCGACACAGACACAAGAAACATGACAGCGCCTTCTGTTTGGCCCGTCAAGCTCGCTGTTGAATCACAAAACGCAACGCTTCCGATGTACAACCATCAACACCATTAAAAACATCACAAGGTGTGAATCACACCATGGCGAAATACCTCTCCAACATCGTCTGGTGCAAAGTCTGGATCCAGCTTTCTGTGTTCTCGCGCATTTCGTGCCAACCTGCAAGCGGGATGTCGTACTGCGGGCGGTGAACTTTGCTGTGCACCCACCGGGTCATGACCACGACCGTGCCTTCGTCTTCGCGGCGGTTTACTGCGTTCGTCCCAAGCGTTCGCCGACTCATTGGATACGATGTGAGCTCCAAGACAGCGCTGAAGTCCCGGCGGATACGTTCGTGCGGGTGGTACGGGCTCCTATCGTCTTCATCGATGAAGTCGGCGACAAACAAGCCGTAGCCGTGCTCGTGACCAGGCTCACTCCCTCCTTCCTCGTAGTGCGAGAAGTACACGGTATTCGACTCCATTCGCAGCCCACCGATCGTCGTGGAAATGAGGCGATTTTGGGTCACGCCTGGCGCCAAGTTGTCGTCGTCTTCGCGTATGGTGACGTTGCCCAGCTTCTCCGACACGCAAATCTCGATGCTGCTGAAGTAGCCGAGCAGGATGTCGAACACTTGTTTGACACTGTTTTCAAACTGCGACGTTGAAAAGTACGTGGCGTAAAAGTCTCCGTTCGGTGCCTCGTAGGCGTGGTCTTCCCTCATGGGTTTACATGGGTCTATCCTGGGGAAGCGGTCCTTGAGGAAACGAGCTCCCGTTTGCAGCGCCTGCGTCTTCATGGACATCAAGGCAGCGTACCGACTGCTGTCGTCCTTCTTCAGATGGATTTGCTGGTGGATGGGGCTACCTGCTCGAATACTCTGCTCACACGGCAATCAGCTCAATGTGAGCAATTCAAAGTGGTCGACGGCGTTGTTTGCAACGTACGAAGAGGGAATACTCCGACATGAGCGCATGGAACGTTGTCACCTCCAGCTGCTGCTTCTGGATGGCGCGTCGAAGCACTCGGTTGGCCACGGCCGCTTCGCTAGGAGTTTCGTCGGGTGTGCATGGAGCGATGGCCCGCGCATTTAGCGCTTCCATTTGATTGTGCAGTCCCGCCAGCTCCTTCAGCAGCTTTGCGATCTCTTCCTGTTCAACAATAACAGCCTTCAGCAATGCACTCGAGCGCAAGACCACCCTGAGTCCCCCACCTTTCGGATATCGATCGTCGACTTGCGGTGCTTCCGCTTGGCTCGCTTCTTCGGCGCGTCTTGCACTGCGTTGCCCTCTCGCTTATGACGAGCCTGTTGCTGTCGACGCACAACCACGATTTGGGTCTTGTCTACTGGTGCTTCCAGCTTCACTGCGGGTGCCACGGCCGCTTCCGTCTCTCCGTCCGATGCGTCCGAATGATCCATTGCTGCCAGCCAGCGCGTGGCTGCATCCGTCACGGAGCCGGACGACGGTGATCGCGATCCCGACGGGCTGCCGCCGGACCGTCCGTTTTCACGGCCGACGGTCATCGCAGAGCAGTTTGTTTGCAGCGGAATTCCAACGCTTGCAAAATGCCAGCGAGCAGCAACTTGGGCGAGCACTTCTGGGCACCGCCATGAGCATGCGTTGTTGATCAAAAGTCGGCAAATGTCGGTAGAATGGTAATCCGATTATGCACAAACTTCAACCTTGCCGCGGCTATGCACATATAGCAGTACATCTTGGATTGCAGTCAAGCAGTGCTGCTTGGCAAGCATTAAGTTGCCGAGCAGGAAAATGCACAAGGCGTGTCTGGCTGTCCATTACAAAGGTATAAAAGCAAGCAGTGACTTACACTATCACGCCCGGATTCCTCTGCGCCGCCTCCAGCAGTACTTGCGGCGTGCGGAAATGGACGATCAGAAAGAAATCGGCACTGCACTTTGGCCTGGTCAAACTTCAGCTCTCCCCTATGGCCAAGCAGCCTCAACTCGACCACTAGGATGGTATCGAATGACTCTTTCTGGTCTCGCGCTGCCTGGATCTCGTCCTGCGGCTTCAGCGACCCCTTGATCGGACACCCCGCCCACTGTCTTGACGAGCTCGGCGACCTCCAGCCACGTCGTCTCGGAGCTTTGCACGTAGGTGTACTGCACCACTTTTTGGGGCTCTTCAGCAACTGCGCGACGGCCTTCGCCATGTCACGCGCACTGGTAGTCGAGAACACGTCGGTCCCCGAGCCTGGGACGGTCATCGTCTTGGAATCCAGGTCGACGGGGTAGAGCGGACACTGCTCCCTCAAATCTCAGTACGGCGTTCAAGTAGGACAAGACCGTCCACTTCCACGCTGTCGCTCAATGCTCAGAGGCGGCGGGTGCTCAGTCCCAGCAACTCATCCAGCAGTCATCGCTTTAAAGCTCCGGCCAATGCACTGGCATGTTTGTCGTCCTTCACGTTGGAGGAGTTCGATACGAGACACAGCGACACGATGTGGATCATGACCACCCGGTCGCCGTTGTGACGGTTGTCTGCCAGTCTCGGCTGGGGTCCATGCCAGGGCATAACGCTGCGAGCTTGCAGACTGCGGAGATGCAAGTCGTCGAAGGATGCATCTGCAGCATCCTCACACAAGCTGAAAATGTGCTCATGGATGAGCACTTCTGAGGCTCCCAAGAAGCGATTGCCATTCCAACGGAGTCGGTTGACCTGTAGACAAATTGAACACGCAAGTTTGCCGGCAACTTCTATATGTCATTCTTGATCAGTCACGTGGACGCGAGACTCGCCTGGTACACGACTAATACATACCAGCTGCTGAGGTTTAGTCACCTCCATCCTCCCGACGGCAGCGACTGGACTCACACAATGCCCACCTTCAACTCATACAAGACAGGACAACACCATCGTCCTCATTCCTCAATTGTCTTTCTCGACACAACAGCACCAAACTACTCGCCCCCCACACAACTTAAACAACCATGCGCGTCGCCGTCGTCGGAACTGGAGCCTTCGCCAAGTATTACGTTGAAGAGCTACCCGCTGCCGGCCACGAAGTCGTCCTTCTCACTCGTTCGCACAAGGACTTTTTCGACGGCAAGCCGGGTCTCGTCGAGCAGCGGGTGACGGACTACTCGAATGTGCCGCAGCTCGTGGCCCTACTCAGTGACTGTGACGCTCTCGTCAGCGCTATCTCCGACTTGACGCAGGCTTTCGTGAATGTGCATGTGGCTCTAATCGAAGCGTGTCAGAAGACGCCCAGATGCAAGCGCTTCATCCCGTCCTGCTATGGTGGCAACACCGAGGACTTCGCGAAGAACCGAACTCTGTCTTCTATCATGAAGCCGTGGTTCGGGACGCCCTCGCAGCGCAGAAGGAACTCGAATGGACCGCTGTCTGCATCGGTTGGATCACGGACCCCGTGGTGCCGAGTGCCAACCGCCACCACGCAGACTTTGGCCCCACGTTCCCGTTGGACTACCACACCAAGACGATGACGATTCCGGGCACCGGCCACGAAGTCTTCTCGACCACCAGCGTTCGTGATATGACCAAGGCTGTGGCTCAGATGCTGAAGAACAGCAAACAGTGGCAGCCCTACACATTCGTGCAAGGCGCGGAGACGACGTGGTTGGAAGTGGCTGAGCTCATCAAGACGGCGGGCGGGGTCCCCGACCTCAAAGTGTCGTTCGAGTCGCTGGACGAGATCCAGGCGACGCTCGACGAGAAGTCGCTCATGTCCAGGCTGACGGTCGAGCTGAAGATGGTCGGGCCGTCAGGCGCCGCCAAGTTCGACCAGGCCAAAGTGCAGCGAGCCCGAGCCGACTTCTTCCCGAACGTCCACTTCCGTTCGCCTCGTGAGCTGCTGGAAGCGGCGCAGAAGAACCCAAACACGATTGTGTAAGGCAATTTCGCGAAGATGGTTGACCGGTAGCATGTGAGACGAGATGCCGGAAAATAAAGCTGCATGCCTTGGCGGTGTCTGTTTCTCTTTGTGCGTCGTTTTCAAAGCCACCGAGTCAAACAAACAGTTCAACTGCGGAGGCAATTACAGTATCAAAGCTACAACTTTTCAAAAGGTATTTCGAAACCACTGTTGAAGATCGACTGTCATCAACTGTCATGGGGAGGAACGCGTATGCCGCTATGCGTCGGGAGAACGAGGAGCTCCTGTACAGGCTCCAGGAGCAGGAGCAGGACCATAGACATCAGCAGACGGTGCTGCAGGAGGCCAATGGGACGCTGCGGGGGACGAACGCGACGCTGCTGCAGAAACAGGAGGAGCTGCTGACGACGATCGAGGCGCTGCAGCAGCGACTGCAGGACAAAGCCACGACCCACGAACAGGAGGCGCGACGGGTGCAGCAGGACGTGACGGGCGAGCGCGAGTCCGTCTCCCAGCTGAGACGCTCTGTCGGCGCCATGATGCCGCAACTGCGCGACCTGCTAGCCGCCTACGGCCAGGACCAAGAGCGCCGACGGGCTGGCGGCCAATCTGCTGCTGCTACTTCAATAATCTCTGTTGCTAGTGGACAGCCAAATACGCAATTGGAGCAGGCTCGAGACGCTCTGAAGACCCACCAGGACTTAAGTCGTCGTCGCAATCTGGAGCAACGTGAAGCCATCCTCACTTGCCCCATTTCATTGGAGCTGTTTGAGAACCCAGTGACCACCGACTGCTGCGGTAAAACCTTTTCAGCAGTAGCGTTGCTTCAGGCGACAAGTCTGAGCACGAGGTGCCCAGTGTGTCGAGCGCAGTATGTGTCATCGCACCCGAGTCGAGACATGGCAGCTCTGGTGGAGCTTCATCGGTCCGAAAGCGCTGCTCTAGGAGTGTCGGCACCGGCTGCATCTACACCGACAACTGTGGCGGAAACGACCCCACCAGTTTCTACTCAGCGTTCTGTTGTTGCGGTGCCTGCACCTCCTCGCGAGCCTACAAGACAGCAAACTTCTAACGCGCAGAGCACTCCATCGCCTGCACAACCGACGTCCAATAATTCTGTGCCACCACCACAGGCATCTAACGCAACTAATCGCCGAGGTGGGAGGAACCGTGGTCAGCAACGATCCAACGGACGCTGGGGTCGACGACAGCGACCACCACAGGCAAACAATTACCGAGCACCTCCATCTCCTGAGCCGGACTATCCGGGATACTATGGATACGATGCGAGTACTGGGTCCTATTAGCAGTAGGTGGGAAATTGCTGCACTATACTTCACGTTAATCGATTAACAAAAACATCGGAGCCGACTGCAATTCAATCGCCGCGACCTCAAGATAGATGGATCTTCAAAGGTCCCGATGCACATGAACCCAACCGACGACGATGCTGCCAAGCAATGTCATGCTCCACAAGGGCCATCCCCAGTCGAGCCCGGGCGGAAGCGGAAGAGCGGGATCTTGTCATCGATCAGCACTCTGGAGGCCTCGCACTGCACCTGCGTGTGCTTCCTCATCTTCGTGGTCGTCTGCATCTCGATGCTCCCGCTCAAAGAGTTATATCTCGGCAGCTACACGACCAAACCATTCGATGCGGTGGACCACGAAGTCGCCGCCCGGAAGTTGAATCCCTTAAATGTCATCACCAGCGGCGTCCACTACCACGACATTTTCCAGCGGGATGCCATCAAGCTCCTCGACAGCTCGACCAAAGCGGAATTCAAGCGCGAGAACGTATCGACTTTGACGTTTACCAGTTTTCTTGGCCGTGCTCACGTTCCCCGTGCAGAACTACTCAACAACCTTCCAGCTGACATTTTGTCCAGCCCAGTCGACGTCATGAACGACGTCCACGCTCCGCTCTGTGGACCAAACGCTCAGTTCTGGGAGTCACCGCCGCAATTACTCTTTGGCAACTGGTTCCCAGCAATCCTACACGAGTTCTGCAAAGATTTCCACGACCTGTTTCCAAGAAGTCGATTCTTCGATCACGACGCGAAAGCGCCCATCGATTCGCACCTGGCAAGTGTTGGGAACGTGACGCTCGGCCTCATCGCTGTCGTGAACATGTCGGAGGTTTATTTGCGCCAATTCAATGACCCGCGTGTGATCCGGAAACTCATGAAGAACGTACAGGAAGGATTTCTCGACATGGAGCTGCCTGGATACACGGATGCTGCGGCGGAGGCAATTGTGGATCGGTATCGCACAGGAATTTCGGTTGCTGATGTTGTGGCGCTCTTACCGGCGTCGATCGACAACAACCATATTGCATTAGTAGACCTGTTGGGCGTCGGTGCGCTTCGAGAATTTTATCTAGCGTCTCAACAGCTTACGGCGGGATTCAACATCAACCTTGAGCCGGCCATTATCGCTGAGGTGACCCACGCCGCTGCGTCCTACATGACATCGGATTTCATCATCAACTCTGTTGGGATGCACTACATCTCCACAGTTCACCTCGCACCGTTTTGGGCGTGCGCCATCAAATACACCACTATGGCCAAGAACATTACAACAAGCGACTTTGACGCAGCAACGATCAAGGAATGTGGTGCTGATCTGGCCTCGACCCTCCCGGTCTTCATCGTCAATCTCATGTATCTGTTCCAACCCGATCAACGGGACTACGCCAAGATTGACAACACCACCGCGTACACACTGGGTCGGCGTCGAGAGTCCAAACCCGATTATGTGGCTCTGTCAGTCCCCGAAACATTTGAAGGGTCTGTCCTTTTATCGATGGACGGAAACGCGTGGACCAAGGACCACCAACAAACATCGCAAGTATTGCCAGAGACTCCGTACGGATACTTGTACACTCCGGACTGCCGCAACGTGGTCGACAAGGTGATGCTGCAGACTGGACGCAACGTACAAAAGTACCAGGCTTACTTGGGCGACGGACTTGGAAATTGCGCGTACCAAGACTCGCAGGAGACGCCTCCGCAGACTCTTTGTCGCTTGTTCATGACGGCGGACGAGTTGGTGTTTCGATCTCTTAATGGGAGTTTGGCGACGGTGCCAACGTGTGCATCGCTTCTCACGACCGGAGCCAGCCAGGAAATGTTGCTGATCGAGCAGGAAAACTTACGGCAGGTTGAATGGTTCATGACCGATTCGACCATGTTGACACGGCAGGTCCGAATCCAAGACAACACGAGTAGACAGATCCGCACCTTTTGCTGCTGCTGAACTTGATGGGGGCGGTTTTCTACTCGATTCACTACCTTTTGATCCTTCGAGACATCTGGGCGTTCATCCGGAACAGTTTCTATCGTCCGGCCCCCGTGCTCAAGTCTGCATCTCCTGAGCCTATCCGTATTAGTTTTATCGAGTTGGTGCAATGCGATCCGGCCGACGGTGCACTGGCTCATCCTGCGACGATGGCGTTGTTGTATCTCGGAGCGGTAGGTGCACTCAGCAACATCTTCTCGCTGCGGTGTTCGGCGCTGCTATCAGACACGGACGGCATCGTCGTGATTCACTGCATCCCATCCATCCCGTTGTCGAGTCGAGCGCTTGTCTTCACGTCGCTGAGCAGCAGCTACTGGGTCATCCGCATTTTGCTGCAGACGCGATCGCTTGGTGAGCGGTTGACTCACGCAGCACGGCCCGACTTGATCCGGTTCTGGGTCTTTAACTTTCTAGTCGTGTTGGTCATTCACTTTGTGTGCAAGAGGGGCACGGACTTGATTTCGGAGAACGTGGAGCTGCGGTCGGACCCGCATCTGTACGCGATCGTGTGCGGATTCCTCTTTACCATCGTCATTTTGATGGCGTCGTCGCTGATTCCGTCGGCTTCACCGGCGCTGCACCGACGCAAGATTGGAGTGATACGGCGATCGAGCTCCTCTGAGTGGCATCACGCACGAGATAGCGACGCAAGTGATCGCAAATTCACGGCCAGCTGGGGGTCAGGTGAATTGAGCTCGGTATTTCATCACTGCGCGACGTCGCAGATTGCGAGGCAGCTCGACCTGCTAGAGAGGCGAAGAAGCGGCGGCAAGAGCCTCAACCTCGCCCCCATTTCAGACGCTGGAATCCAAATCCAGGAGTTTGTGATTGTGCACTGCGCCGCGGGTGCTTACCGTCACTTGCAGCGCGTCCGATGGAACATTAACGGTGGTGTATCACGCACCGACGGCCCGAATAGCAGGAAAGAGCTCTTCGCCGGTGAGAAAACTGAAGACACCAAGAACTCAAGTGGCCAAGAGTCCAGCAGGTGAAACTAATTCGTGAACGATGCCAATTCTCGTTGAGAAGTATGATGTCGTGTCGAATTAGACTGACACGTTGTATCTTTGGATGGCGAAATGGAGGACGCTGAAGATAGCTGTCGCCTGATGAAGTCGGATGATGTTCTCACTCCAGAGGCGAACAGTCCAAACTCGGAACAGAAATGATGGAGCCGATGGACATCTCACGCCACAGCTTCGCTCAAGATGATGCGCCGTTCAACCCTCCACCGTTGCTGGTCAACAACAAGAACTGGTTCATACGAGTGTTGAAGACAATCAATAGCCACGACATCTCTCACAAGACGGGTCTCGCCTTCTTCACGTTTGTCGGGATCTGTGTCGCGCTCATCCCGCTGAAAGAATTCTATCTCGGAAGTTATGTCACCAAGGCCTTTAACGAAGTGCGCTACGACGCGGTGGCGCGCCAGCTGAACAATATCGACGTCGTCACTAGCGGAGTGCACTACCACGACACGTTCCACCGCTCGCATATCAATTTACTCGACAGCGAGACCTTGAAGAACTTCGACCGGCAAAGCACCGCCGCGCTGTCGTTTTCGAGCTTTCTCCAACGGGCCACACTCCGCCGTGCTGATCTGCTCAACCATCTCCCTGCAGACATTTTGTCACTGCCGGTTAATACGATGACTGACGTCTATGCTCCTCTATGCGGACCGACGGCGGAGTTCTGGGAGTCGCCACCGCAATTACTCTTCGGGAATTGGTTCCCAAAATCCAACACGAATTTTGCCGCGATTTCCACGACCAGTTTCCTCGGCAGCGATATTTCGACTACAATGGCCAAGCTCCGATCGATTCTCATCTCGCTGCCGTTGGGAATATCACACTGGGGCTGATTGCCGTCGTCAACATGTCTGAGGTGTATCTGCGTCAGTTTACGGACGCACATGTCGTCCGAAAGATCATGAAGAATGTCCAGGAAGGGTTCCTCAGTCTGGAGCTGCCGGGGTATACAGATGCTGCCGCGGACGCCATTGTGGCCAACTATGAGAAAGGTATGCCGCTGGCTGACGTCGTTAAATTATTGCCGGGGTCTGTTGATATGGACCATGTCGCTCTGGTGGATGTGCTGGGCATTGACGCGCTTCGGGGTTTCTACTTGGAGTCTCAACAGCTGACCATGGGCGTTAACATCAACGCCGAAGCTGCGATCATAGCTGAAGTGACCCACGCCGCAGCATCCTACGTAACGTCGGACTTTATCATAAATACTGTCGGGATGCACTTGGTCTCCACGGTTCACCTCGCTCCATTCTGGGCGTGCGCCATCAAACACACCACTATGGCCAAGAACATTACCACCGACGATGTCGATGCCGCAGCCATTAAGCAGTGTGGAGCTGATCTGGCCTCGACATTACCGGTCTTCATCGTTAACCTCATGTATCTCTTCCAGTCCAAGCAGCGCGACTACGCTAAGATCGACAACACCACCACATACACGCTCGGACATCGCCGCGAGTCGCACACAGACTACGTACCGCTATCGGTGCCAGAAACCTTCGCAGATTCGGCTCTCCTATCGATGGATGGAACAGCTTGGACCAAAGAGCGCAACAACGTGACGCAGTCGCTATCGCAGACTCCTACGGATATCTCTACACGCCTGACTGTAAAAACTTGGCGGATAAGGCCATGCAGCAGTCCGGTCGCAACGTGCAGAAGTACCAGGCGTATCTCGGCGACGGCCTTGGCAATTGTGCCTACAGAGACTCGCAAGAAACGACCCCGCAGACATTGTGTCGACTTTTCATGACAGCGAATGAGTTGCAATTCCAATCTCTCGACGGGAGTCTTCTCGCCGTACCAACGTGCGCGTCATTGCTCACTGCAGGAGCAAGTGGTAAAACCTTGGAGCTGGAGCAGGAGAATCTGCGGCAGGTCGAGTGGTTTATGATTGACACGACGATGGTAAATCGCCGTGTTCTTATCCAGGACAACACGAGTCGACAGATCCGAACGTTCCTGCTGCTGCTGAATCTGGTCGGCGCCACGTTTTACTCGATCCACTACTTGTCCATCCTCAGGAACGTTTGGACTTTTATCAGCAACAGTGTGTACCGTCGAGCAGCCGCCATCTCTCGCTTTGAAAGCGCTGGGGGCTCCGTGTACAAAATCCCAGCTCCAGCTCGGATCGGAATTATTAACTTGCTGCAGTGTGATCCAGCGGACGGCGCGCTATTACACCCAGCCATCATGGCTTTATTGTATCTCGGAGCACTCGGTGCGCTCAGCAATATTTTCTCACTCCGCTGCTCGGCGCAGCTATCTGGAACCGAGGGCAGCGTCGTCATTTACTGCGTCCCGTCCATCCCATTGTCGAGCCGCTCGCTGGTCTTGACGACGCTTAGTAGTGGTTACTGGGTTATCCGCATTTCGCTACAGACTCGATCTTTAGCCGTGCGATTGACCCACGCGGTGCGTGACGACCTACCGCGGTTCTGGTTGATCAACTTCATGGCGATACTGGCCATCCACTTCGTCTGCAAGAGCATCACTGATCGGGTCTTCCAGAATGCCGAGCTGCGCATTGACCCGCACTTGTGCGCGATGTTTGCCAGTTTTCTGTTAACGCTCGTCATCTCGGTCGGATCTATACTAGCGCAGGAAATTGCGTTGGCAGCGATGTACAAGTCGCGACGAGGTGCAAAGGGAATACTGAGGCGATTATCAGGGGTTCGGCGTGGAAGATCACGATGGCCCAGGACGCGAGCGATCGGAAGTTCACCGCCTTGTGGAGTCGCAACGACCTCGACTCGGTCTTGAATCACTGCGCAACGCCGCAAATCGCTCGCCAGCTTGAACTCTCTCGACGTCGTCGCGTTTGGGGCCAAAGTCAAAGCAACCTCATCGCAAGCAATGCTCCCAGGAACGAGAACGAAGCCATCAATGTCCAAGAATTCGTGGTGGTACACTGTGCAGCTGGGGCCCACGCACACTTGCGACGGATCCGGTGGGGTGCTGATGGCGGTGTTGCTGGCATCGACGGAGCGCACCATCCCAAGAAGGTTGGGGTCGTCGGCGACAGCAAAAGCCGGAGTGAATCGTTCTAGTCCCTTGAAGCAAAGACATCTGGAGGTCTTTGGTCAGCTCTGATACCACTAAAATGAACGTTGGCACTCGCTTTTGGTCGAAATCTCGTTGCTGCTCCAACTTGTCTTTTGTCGCTGTCGACATCGGCAAGACCAGCTCAAGAAGATCATCAAGCGGCTTGAGAAAATCTCAAGCAGCAGAGATTCGCCCACGAGCGAGAAATAGAAACACTGAAGCAACATGAAGCCAATTCGGGGCAGTTCAGGGACTTGCTCAGTGCTGTGCTCCCCAACTGCGAGTTTCGTCAACGCTAACGATCTGTCGACCCGACGGCCGATGTATTTCTGTCGATGATCTGCTCGCTGCTTCTCCATGTCGAGGACCACTTGCTGGACACTCAGCTGCAGGTCCGCCTTGGTGACCTTCGCTTTGAAGGTTTTGGCGCGGAAATAACTACTGCAGAGATTTGAAAACGAATCCAAGGAAAGTTTAGTGGAAATTCGATATAAACTATCTCAACATTTGAGTGCAAGTCGAAGTCGACAGCGCGTTGTTTGGCTTTTCAATCCACCGCAAGATCATCCGCACAAGTTACACTTGATAGCGCATGCCACCGACGAAGGAATTTCGTCGAGACTGGGGCGTGTCGAACTTGTCTCCAAGTTCCGCGTCCTTCAACTTGAGCTCGACGCGAGTCATGCCAACAGAGATTCGTCTGCCTGTTCCGGAGGAAGACCCGCTTGACGACACCAACGAAGCTGACGATCCCCGCGGACCCACAAGGGAGGCAATGACACGGAATTCAGCGAAGCACGGCTTCGCTTACGAGGTTCCTCTTCCTCTTGGCTAAGTGAATTGCTGTTGCTGCTGGACGGTCGAGATCTGGCTGAAGTAATCGGCGGCAGACGATCGATCTGTTGTTCGACAGCAACTTCTATCACGTCGTCATCGTGCTCTTCTTTATCCTCGTCGCTACTTGACGACTCGTCATCGTCGTCATCGTCGTCATCGTCATCGTCGTCCATTTCTCCTTCCTGCAAAGTGGAGATCGTCAAGCCTTGACTAAGACCCTTCTCGTCCAGCCGGCCCAACAAGCTCGCGCGCGAGTTGTAGCCGCGGTAAATCGACTGGATCCGCACCGCCGAGTGATTCACGCGCTCCAGGTCTCGCCGAAATCGCAGTCGCCTTCCGCGCTGGTTGTCCAGAAACTTGCGGATCGTCGACTGAATGGCCATCGCGCTCACCGCATTCATGTGTGACTTCTTCTCCTGCCGCAGCAGGTTTGCTTGGCCCTGCGCTTGATGGGATCTCACCACGGACTGCATTCGCACAGCAGCCGCATTTCGCCGTCGCTCCAACTCCTGCTGCTCCATCTTGTGCTTTTGCAGCAGAACAATTCGCTGCCGCCGCCGCTCTTCTCCTACTCGACGATACCGTTCCGCGGCCTCTTCGGCGTCGGCGGACTCATTCACCTTGTGAGTCAGAATGCTAATGAGCTGCGCTTGCGCGACAGATTCGACCGTCATGGAGCGTCGATGGCGTTGGCGTCGTCGAAAGCGGCGGAATGCGTTGACAATGGTGCGAACCGCTGCAGACTGTCGCCGATGCTCCAGCCACACCTTTCGCAGCCGAGTGTAGTCGAGTTTCGCGCGATGACCTCGAAAAATGCGCTGAATGTTGATCACACTCGCGCGGACGTTCTGAACGAAGTCGTGCAGGTTGGTCTTCATCGAAATACGTTGCCGATGGACGAGATACTGCAGCTGGATCTTCCGTGCTAGGAAATGCTCTACGCGCTTCTCGTTGTTCTTGCGAACCATGATCTTGCCCTGCAGCTTATTTTTCTGTCCCCACCGATGGATGTTCCGCAGCTCACAATCTGCGACTGGGTCGAGAAGCGCTGCTCGGTCCTCCAGCAAGCGTCTTAAACGCTTTAGATTCACTCGAAGGACTCTGTTCGACTTATTTGTCCCATCGAATTGGACACCAGCAAACCGCACGATTGTTCTTGTCGTATCCTCTTGTCGGAGACGTAGCTGCTCTTTAAGTCGATGAGACATTGGTGATTGCAAAGCTATCATGTTCGTCAACACCTCGTCGACACCACCCGCAGACTTGATAGCCGAAAATGGGTCATAGATACAGTGTCGCTCGCTCTCGTCGTCTTTCATGACGCGAAATGTAGCTGATGGACTGGGTCTTGCACGTAAGCTTGAATGAATTGGTTTTCCGCCAACAGAGTCTGTTGAACGACAGACTGGAAGTTTTAAATGGACTTCGATGTCGATGTCGCATTGCTCTGGAACGTGCTGAAAATAAACACTAGTACATCATCGCACAACAGTGACCGGGCTGCGTTTGTTCCTGTTGGGAACAGCGCTTTGGAGCGCGCGAACAAGGCGCAAACTGAATTCTAGCTCCAACGCAGCTCTGGTGACGGTAATGAGTGGAAGGTCTTTGACTTCAATCGAGCTCCCGTAACCTGAAGTGGTAATGGTGAAGTAAAGGGATATGATTGGACAAAACATTTTGACTTAATTTGTTTTGATTCAGAGTTCGACGCGCACAGGCACACTACTGTGGACAGGGGTGGCGGTCCGTCGCAAGACTCGGGGAACCTCCCCAGCGGCAGTGATCGCCCTCACGGGCAGCTCCAGTGAGGAGACAGAGACGGAGGATGAGGATGAGGACAAGTTTGGCGGCTGGAGATCGTCGAGCACATGGATGCAGGTCGGTGGCAGGGACGTACAGAGTGACGACCCGAATGTCTGGAGTTACCGGCTAGTGCCGTTGAAGATGGATATGGATGCCCCGGAAGATCGCCACGGGAGGGGTGACTTGGAGGCGAAGGTCGGTAAGTGGAGGATAGCAGGATAGGCGACGTGCTCGGAGCACGCAAGCGGTCGAAGAGCAGCGGCGAGAGGACAGGCGACGAAGTGAGTGCTGGGCAGCGTAAGGCGCAGCCGAAGACCGAGGAGGAAGCGTAGCGGATAGTTGGCTGGAAGCGAGCGGTGAGCCGCTGAAGGCTCAGTCTCACATTTGCCAGGAAGTCGACTGGTCGGTGGTACAGAGGCTAAATAAAGAGTAGGCAAGGTGCTGTGGCCACGGAAGGCTAGCCTTGTCGGGAAGAGTCTGGTATTGTTCAGTAAGTTGGGTTCTGCGGCTGCAATCAGTGCCGGCCCGAGAAGACGAAAGAGAGAGCGTAAGGTGGACGTACTGCGGCTGTAAACAGGTGCCAGCGTCCAGGTCCGAAGAGGTACCGCGGCTGCAACCAGTGCCGGCCTCTGAGGGGCAAGTATAGGGTACTGCGGCTGCAATCAGTGCCGGCCCTAGAAGACAACCCGAAGGTGTACTGCGGCTGCAAACAGTGCCGGCGCCGGAGGAGGTGCTTAAGCATCAGGTGAGACGCCTCAGGTAGTGACTCGACTGGGATGCTGGTCTGGGGCACCCTTATGGATATTGCCTGACGGCTGGGTGCCGCCAGTTAGTGGGAATGGTCAAGCAAGAGCCGACACTACTGCAGGCAGTGTTGGCAAAAACCCAGGTTTTTCAAGAAGCATGGGTGGCTAATTACTTTTTATTCGGGTAGATGGCTAACATGGGGGTGGGTATTCCATTTTGAGGAACCCCCAATGAATGGCGTGGAGCGCCAAAAGCCAAACCAATGGCGCAGAATTGGTGCTGCAGGAGCTCGTTTGCCAAACAAAAAGCAAGAGTAATCTCTGTCATTGTCGCATTTGCATTCCAAGTCACCCCCCTTCAACTCCGCAATGGAAACGCCAACTCGTACTTCTCTGGCTGAAGCGGCTGTCTCGATGTCATCAACGCCAATATTGTCGCAGGACAACCCTCGTCGGAGTGATCGTCGTCAAGATCCCATCTGGGATGAAGTGATGGTTGAAGACGGGATCGTATCCTCCAAGAAGTGTGAGAAGATCATTCATTCGTCGGGCAAGACGCATGTCGAAAGCGTGCATTACCACTTCTCGAAGAAGTGCACCAAGCGCATGTATACCCCTCCGATCACCAGATGCTTTCGTCCGGCGATGCCTTAGGGAAAGGTCGACGACTTTCAGCAACGGTTTGCGCTATGGTTTTATTCGACGGGTATGTCTTTCCACAAGGTTGAACATCCAACCCTAAGAGCTGCTCTAGGTGCGATCACGCCGACTGCCCTAATCCCAACAAGGAAGCAGCTAGCAACGACACTGCTCGACAAGTGTTACAAAAACTTTCGCGCCAAAATTATGCTTGGCTTACATGGCAAGTGCTGTGCCTTGACCACGGACGCATGGACTAATGTCAACGGGAAGTCCGTCGTAAACTACTTGTTGCTTTGGAGGCAGCACATACTTCCTCGAGTCAGCGTACACCGGTTCAGAGTCGCACGACGCACCATTTCTGGCGGGGGATATCAGCCGCGTGATGGAGAAGTTTCCGTTCGTCAAGTTTTCGGCTGTGGTGATGAACAATACGGCGATCAACAAACTTGTATGGCAACACAACAGAAGGATTTGCCGAAGGTGTTCTTCCACGGATACATTTCGCAACGTTATTCACCTGACTGTCAAGGATTTTATGATCCGTCTCAGCTGGCTCGGTTTACTTGAAGCTAACTGTCGTAAGATGGTGCGCTTCTCAAGAAGAATCAACAGTTGTGGTATGAGTTGCGCCGGCTGCAGCAGATGAACGGCAAAAGGCGCTTGTACTTCCAGCTGACACGCGCTGGGGGACAATTGAACGCTGCTTCTCGTCGATCTTAGATTCGGAGAAGATACCCCATGCGTTCGTCAGCTCCCGCAATTTCCTCTAGGCTCGCACAAAGGAACAGAAGCCTAAACGGCAACACGCTCATGACACGGAGGTTGCGTCTGATTTTGTGAAGCAGCTGGAGAAGGCAATATCACTTCTTCAAATCCTCAAAGTTCCAGAAGACGTTCAAGCGCAACACGACATCGCCATCAGATGTCTACCGCATGTTCCTGGAGTTGACGAACCGATATCAAGCCATCCCGAAGCCTATCAGTGAACCGGGAAAGATCACGAAGATTCTTGACGGCCGCTTCGACTTTGTCTACGGCGACGCACATGGTGTGGAGTATCTTTTGGATCCTCGCTACCAGGGTCGTGGGATGGATGATGGCACTCGAAGCAAAGTAAACACGTTTGTCACTAAGTGGAACGGAGTTAAAAATGAGGATGCGACAGCAATCGAGTTAGTTAAGTATCTTGGTGTCCGGCGCGAGGAGACTAGAGAGGTTAAGTTGATCAAGACGAAGCAGCTGACGGTGTTGGAGTATTGACGTGAATTAATGCAGTTCCCTCTCCTCCGAGAGGTGGCGATGACTGTCTTCTCCGCGTGTTGTTCCAGTGTCGCAGCTGAGCGCAACTTCTCGGCGCATAAATTTATTCACTCGCAGGATCGCAACCGACTCAGCGACACATCGGTCAGGAAGCTAGTGTTCATATTCTTCAATGCGAAGAATTTGGACGATGAGGACATCGACTTTTATGAGTCGCTGGACGACGTGCTAGCCGCCAGCTCGGGCGAGGAGGGTCTAACGACGACAGCGACTATGAGTACTACTAAACCGTAAGGTAAAGATTGAAGTTTCATGTAATACATGTGTCTTGAACCCGAAACATGTTTAAATTCGGTCATTTTGAAGCCGTCAGGCATTCTTTCATAACATCACAAGAAATAATCATCCAATAAATCTGGTCGGATAGCTAAGAAGGCAAGATTAATCCCTCTTAATGTATCGGATTGAAACTATGCTCAAGTGTCCTATGTCGATTCCATCATTTCTCGAGCTGGGTTGAAGTTGTCTGGGGTTGCTGGTCGAGACAGCTCGGATATGGCAAAACATACTACTTCCTTTGCAACATGTGATCTAAAGATACCTTTCTGGTCTGGATTGGTGCTATACAAAGACTCATACAAACAAATTTAAAGAAACATATTTTTGTGAGCCAAACATAGCTATTCTATTTAGACCATCGCGGGCTCCGCGCATTGCATGCTGAAGCCATCACTTATCATCCGTCCTGACAACAAAGAGATGCCCCCGATTTCTGCACGACAGCGCCTTGCCGCCAAGTTTAAGCGCCTCGACAATGGCCGGTTCTATCGGCCAGCAAGGTCGCATCGATCACCTGAACCAGGCTCAGACTCAGGCCTTATCATTCGACACGGAGGTGTCGTTGGACCCACTGCTGCCGCAACGGTGACCGAGTTTGAGGTCAAGAAGATTTGGTCGAAGAAGCGAATCAATGGAATTGTATTCTAACTGATGCAGTGCAAAGGCTATGAGGAGCTGTCATGGGAACCGACAGCATACATCCCATGGCAGCTCCTTGGTGAGTTCGAAATTTCAAATCGTGATGCTGTCTGGGACTTTCAGTCCACCAGAGGACGAAGAAGGTCGCTGCCTCGCGAAAGACCTACGAGAACGAGTGCTCGCGTCCGAGGTAAGCTCTATTTTTTATTACACCTCTAAATAACAAATGCTAACGTGTCTGCCATGGATCAGCACGGACTATCCTTCGTAGGCAGCTCCAAGTAAGCCCGACAAAGAAAACCTGCAAATTCCAAAAAAAATGTTGGGGTGGGTACCCAAAATTCCATTTTTCCAAAGTCCCCAAACGCGCATTTTCTAACCTTGGCTGAAGTCGTCACCAAACGCCGGCCGATATACGCCTGCAAGGTCGACGTCAACGCCGGTACTGCGCCATAGGAAGGCCAAGAGGACGGCCAACAACCTGCCGCCACCACCACCGCTGGCACTTAACACGACGGAGAGAAAGCGCGACGACCCGGCAGGGCAGCTAGCAGGCTGACTTTTCGATTCATATTCTGAAGCTTCACGGGTAAGGATGACGGCCATGCTACGTATTATGTTGCAATATGTGCTAACTACTAACTATTCTTTTTATTGCCATTTCTTGTTGCAAAATCTATTGAAAATCTAAGTATCTTGTCAAATTCACGTGATGAGGTGCTAGTTCGTTGGCACTGCTTTACCATCGTGTCTACAGTGCTCCTATCGACTCTACACTCCGCTAAATCAGGTGCCGCCCTGGATAACATACTGATTGCGGCGGTGGTGACGCTGCTGGCGACGCTCGTCGTTCAAGCCGCTGAGCGACGCGTGTATAATATGCATTACAAATTCTTCAAAATTGAAAAGTTTTTTTTTTACATACATGCTAATACGGCTTGATCGGAGCTGAAGTGATCACGTGCTAGCGTAGGAAACGAGCGACAGCACCTTTTGAGCGAATATGGAGGCCGCCATTGTCATTGCGACTCAATTGTTACGATCCTTTCCAGCCAATCAGAGGCGCAGTTTCGCTGTAACGAGTTTGTCCTACATTGCCTTGTCAAATCTCGTTGTCAGCAGCTGCTGGTTGATTGGCTCGCTAGCTGCCATTGACAGGATTGTTTTTGTCAAATCATAGCGGATTTTGGTTACGCAAGCAAATATTTTCCTATAGTGGTGTTACTAGAGTTGGAGCATGAGTTTTGGAAAACACGCGATCCCTGTAAGAACGCGACTGAATGTCGTGGGATAAAAATAATACCATCCATCAATACCGCACCAACGCAAATAAAACTTGGTGGTCCTGTTGCTGCGAGATATATTATCATTTTGATCGACTTTCACGCTTCAGATTTGGCTAATGCCTTGACAGCAGTCGATTTCAATGCGGTGTATAGTGAGTTGCTGTTGCTGCCATTATTACACAATAACGCTAAGATATGTATCTTACGGCGACTCCTCGGTGGAATCATTTTCACTCAAGAGGTGCTCAAACAACATGGACGAGAAGTCGAAGCGGAAGCACAACAACTATCGTGCTTCCGAGCACTACAAGTGCTCGAGGAGATAGGTGGACTTAAACGGCGAGGGCAAGGAAAACAGTTATTTCAACGATTGCGAGCAGCGAAGTAGCAGTCAAGCTGCTAGTGACGTCGGGGAGGGAGCTACAAGTAGTGATTGTGGAGGAAGCAGATTCGGTTTCAGCATCAGCGAGTTTGGTGGTGTGTGTACGGATCAGACGGACAAGATTGGTTCCCTTGCGTCATCTCGTCCGACACGAACCGCGCGAATGTTGCTGCTTGATACCGAGCCTCCGGCAGCCGACAAATTAATTCCCGCAACAACGTGGATTTAATCGTGGCTCCACTTGAAGTCAGCCGCACCGCAAGACGTATTAGCGATGGGATAGATGATGAAAGTGATTCAATTGGCGATGGCGTTGCCGATAAACAATACAGCGCTGTCAGTGTAGATAACACTGCGATGGATACTACACACAATGAAATGGATAGTATGCTTGGAGGTTGTTATCATCAACTTCGGCTCGGTTTGAAAATATCGGGGCACCTAATCTATGTTTAAAATTTTCGCTGACGACTATAAGCTTGAACTGGACACTGTAGCTGGTACGTTTGGGAATGCTGTAGACTGGGCTGAAGTGATAATGAGTTTTGGTTAAACAACAATTCGACGCCAACATGTAGCTACGCGCAACCAACTATCGATTGAGTGGCGCTGGATAGACTTCGTGTAACTATTGTTACTACGAGCTGTACCAGATGTTGTACAGCGACGGACAGAATCCAACTGCCACATGCAAATCACATAAGTGCTCACGCCTTGACCTTTTATCCAATCACATTCCTATAATTTATTTATTTTATCCAATAGGATTCGTCCATTCGCGCAGTAATTCTGAGGCTGCCAGTCGGTAAAATGGAGGAGGACGACCACACGTCCGGCAGACAACTTCCCCAGAATCTACTACTGCTGTCGCCACCGCCCCTAAAAGCGCAGAAAACACTATACAATAGAGGCGAAGAGAGAAGCTTTGGACGCAGTAGAAGGTTGAACCAGCGGAAGGGGGCACGGCAGCAGGGGTCCCTCGTTAGGCACTAAACGACTGGCGCAAGAAGAAAGAGGACATCTATAACTACGCTGGCAGCGAGAAACGTCTCTCGCGGGCGTGAACGCCCTGAGATGGTACCCTTTCGTACTGAGCTGGTCACCTTCATGAAAGACATGCGGAGAGACTCTGAGGCGCCAACTGCGAAGGTGATGGCGGGATTCGTGCGTGACCAGCACTTCGAGTGGCTGGACACGTACACCGCAAGCAAAAGAACGCTGTTACAGCGTACGAGTCGCTGCTTCGCCTACCGTCGCGGGTTCGTGCAGCGGACACCGAGCGGCTTAAAGGCAATACTGCTGTTTAAGTGTATATCTGCCACTAATATGTAGTTTTTGCTCTCCAAGGCCATGATTTGCTACTATTCTGTATTTGGCTACATACTGACGCTATAATTGTTGTCCATGGCGTGCTCAATAGGAGAAGCTCCAGGACCTATTGGTAGTGCGGGATGACTTTGCAAAAACATTTAAAACGAGCTGTGGCTCTCTAGGCCCTGAGTTTGTCTACAATACCGATGAAACCGGTATTTATTATGACTCTCCTCCATCTAAAATACTATTTGAGAAAGGTAAATCAGCATTCATCACGGCTGAGCAGAAACACTTGGCTAGGCTGACTACCGTTTGCACTATCCGTGCGGACGGCAAAAACTACCTCTGCTGTTTATTGTTCGGGGCGAACCTGGTGGGTTGATTGAATAGGAAGAGCTAAAAACATATCCAAAAGGTAAAATGGTTTCAGAGGCAATAATGCCGTATACTAATAATATTGTTTTGCTTTTCTATTACCAGGGCACGTATACACAGTACGGCACAAGGCTTGGATGGATTCCCGTGTGTGGAAATTCTATCTACGCTCGCTACTGGCTCATCATATTTCGGAGGGGTCGGTTTTGCTGGTCGACAACCTCGAGTGCCACGTCTCAGCCATGTCTGATGCTATCGTCTCCGACAAACTGAGTTCGACACTACATGCTCTGCCAAAAATATACGTCTGTTTGCCAGCCTCTAGATGTAGGCATCATGGGGCCGCTCAAAGCAAAACTAAAGGAACTGTGGCTGACAGAAAGGCCACCGCCGCTTCAACAAGGCAGCTCCAGGCCGAAAAAGACTGCGAAACAGAAGCGACTCGAAACGATTAACCGAGCCATAAAAGCTTGGGAATCGATCGAGTCGACAACGGTCACCAAACCGTTCAACAAAGCACTGCTAACTCAATTTTAATAAAAACTGGTTTGCCTTTCTATTTTGATGCCTAAAATTTAGTATCATCAAATCACAAGAGAAACAATGCATCCAATTACTGTGTGTCTGCATGTGGCAGTTGGATTCTGTCCGTCGCTGTAGTGCAGTTGGCGTTGTATACGAATGGCTGATAATTCACTGTAATGACAATCCGCACACATCACTTAGGGGCTGGTGCGCTGCTTGTGGGGAGGTGTCGACGGTGATGGTAACATTTACAAGAACCGCAGCGGAAGCACGGGAAAACCCAGCCGCCATCGAGGGCGTCGCAACGCCCACCGTGGTATGCTCAGACATCACTGGCCTGGTGTGCGCATTCAAGATCGCTGTAGGCACAGATATTGAGTTCCGATAGAGCTCTCACTCATCAATTCACTTTATGAATGACAAACTACTTCCTACTTCTTTTCCACCGCCGTAAAACCACAGTAGTTTTTAAACTACTGTGGCTACAGCGTTTTAAATAACTAACAACAACAAAAACAATTCTCGGATTCAGCAAAGTGTTGCCGCCGCATGGCAAGGTTTACAAGTACTCCAGCCTACGCGCCGTCCCCTGACAGACCTCCGCCGCTCTCCGGTTGTCATGGCGCCTCTCTCAGGCCTCATAAGAACAGACCCGCCTTTGGTATTAAGTGCGCACACCTTCTTAAGTGCGAGTAATATGCTTCGGCTAAGTGCGATTTTACGCGTATAATGAAGCGATCTTCTCGAAATTGACTAGTTGATAATCATAAATGTAACTAGTACGGCAGCAGCCTCACTGCGATTGCATCGCCTCGGTTGCTAAAAAGGGGAAGTCGAAGTCTATTTTAGCAAATAGTTTCGGCGCCGCCCCCTTAGACGTCATATTCCGCATTACAAGTTGAAGGCTTGCAGTTCGCTGATAACGGGATCGTCGCAGTTTCTGCCAAATCTACGCCATCTCTGCTTGAGAAGCAGCGTTTGCTGTTTATGCAGACAAGATGCCGTACCTGTGCTTCTGTGTATGCGCGCGTGTGTTGTAGCAGCGGCGAATAGCCCCGAAATGAGCAGGAAGACGCGCCTAATGGGACCAGACGACCCGCGTAGATGCCAGTACCCGGCGAGGTCCAATAACGAGTGGGCTGTGAAGCCCAACGGTGATCTGCATTGGCTCTGCAGCATGCACCGCGACCACCAAAAGCCCAGCAACGTGCCGCTACCACCGCACCAAGAACGCGAAAAAGCGCAAGACTGGAGCCCAAGCTCCTTCGACAACGTCCAAGCGTCAGACAAAGCCGCGCCGAAAGACTGCGGAAGCGCGAGGAACATCGCTCCGCGCAGCTGCTACAGAGTCGAGACCGCCGGACGTGCTGCAACATCCAGCGAACTCGGAAGTGCCGAGGAGGACCAAGACAATGGCGCTAATGTTGTGCCGGCGCGCGCACCACACGACGCTGGTCTGACGATGCTGCAAGCCGCTGCGACCGAGCAAGTGGTAACCCAGCAAGCGGCACCCAGTAAGCGAATCCACCAAAACACAGTGGTGTTGAGCAGCACGCTGCTGACAGTACCGGCACGTCGGGGATTGCTTTGGCTCAAGTGGCATGCAGTTCGATACCGGCGCAAGTACCGGCGTACATCGTTCATGTTTGCGGGAATGGGGCACCGTCGCATATCGTGTATCTGCTGGTACAGGCCATGCCATTTTCTGTCGCGAGCTAAGGTATCACGAACGGTGGAAGTGGAACGCCAAGCGCTGTTGGAGCAGGACTGGCGTTCGCGATGGGATTACAAAATCTTGAAAATGGTGCTATATTATCCCAGCCTTGCGTTGGAGCACTTCCTGTTGCTCAAGCGTCTACCGGGGCATCGACGCAGCAACCTTTGACGGGGAGTACCGGGAACGCACGTTTGGAATGGCCGCCTGCTGGGTCAAGTAACTAGTTCGATCATTAACGAGTTCCCTGGAGGTTTGGATTGAAGTCGACGCTGGCGATTGTGGTTTGAGTGTTCACCGTGGCTCTATTGCTGCGTTGTGGACTGATGCTGCTGTCTTCAGTTTTGCCCGACGGCGGATGCTGTCGTTTTTGTCCGCGCCACCGCTTGGAAGATGCGTAAGTCTTCTTGCTGGAAAGCTGCTCCGGAGTAGCTGTGAGATTTTGGAGCGATAAGGCTGGGTAATTAGCAACGAATTCTTGTGCTGGATCCGTGAAAGAGCGACGTAGGCAAAAGATAAATTTGGAATCGAATTTGAGTGAAAAACAACTGATTTGCAAGTAAGACCCTGTACTTTATGACTGTCATCACATAGGCAAGCCGAAGTGGAACTTCTCGTCGCATTACGCAAATATCGCTAGATGTTTTTCCCCATGGTACTTCTTTTGGCATGATAGGAACAACGTTTGGGACATCATCAAGTAGCGAAGGACCAATACACGGGTCAGTAATTTCCAGTAGAACTATAGGCAAGTCATTACCAGACACGAAAATGAAGTCGTACACTACAGCATGTGTGCCATTGCACAAACCAGCAGGTTGAGCTATGTTAAATGTAAGAGCAATGTCCAAATGAAAAAGTAATTACTTTTTG
Source organism: Phytophthora quininea (assembly GCA_011947345.1). Lineage (NCBI taxonomy): Eukaryota > Oomycota > Peronosporomycetes > Peronosporales > Peronosporaceae > Phytophthora > Phytophthora quininea. The sequence continues at coordinate 135,132 of JAAVTG010000577.1, read as the reverse complement.
TCTTGCCAACTTATATTGACAGGGGGAAAAGTTTGTGAGATAAGTCGTCTCCATGTCCAAGTCGTCGATAAGTCGGCGCACCGACTTACCTCTCAAGTAGCATGCAATCACTATGCTGCTGAAAAGGGGTTCCTTTTCCGCAAGGCAATGCGCACTGCAAAATGAAGCGCGTTGTCCGCAGACTTAAGACGCGAGGCTCTCAAGCCGGCGCCACAACTACGACGGTGGCAACAGCACCCATGCGGCACGAGGAGAGTGCAGAGAAGGCGTCGATAACCCCGCCCAGCACCGATCACGTCCACATCGCCAGCTTAACGAAGCCTCCACGTTCGCTCGGGTTGCCGTCCTACTGCACACTGTACGAGGAGGAACACTCCGGTTCTAGCACGCAGAATAGTGAACCGACTGACGAATCAACTCTTCCAAGTCCTGCGGATCCTGAACCACCTCGCAAAGAGCAAGACGGACGACGCGAAGTGCGGTGAACACATCATCTTCCGCCACACCCGCGAAGGTCAAAGCGAGTGATCGAGCGGCAATCAAGGCTCGACCACCGAGGAATCTCAACCCGCTCAAGCCCAAGATAACGGCTGGTCTAAGAAAGCCACTCCCAGCATCTAGCAACTCTCCAGCAACTGCGAATCCTGAGCGAAAGGCCACGGTGAAGGGCAAGACTAAGGCAAAGGCGACGTAGAAAACCAAGATGAAGCAATCAGGGGTAAGAACACAGCAGAAGGTGCAGCCGCTGCCGAGGAAGGAAAGAGCATGAAGTGTACAACCGGGCTAACCGCTTTGGCCATCGAAGCTCGCTTCTTGAACCGGCTTGTCCTGAAGAAGTTCGCTACCAATAATTCGAACACAAAGGCGCAGCGGGACTTGTGGGAAGACACAGTGAATATATTTCGGCAGCGAGCTTTGGATGAACATGCTTGGGGCGATGACAAGCCGCGCATTGTGACGGTTAAACAATCCAAAAACAAATTGGATACAATCCGGTCATCGTACAAGTCCCGCGCATCCGAATGCTTGGAACTGGGAACCGAGCACAATCTGATACGGGTAGTGACGAAGAAGAACAGCGAGAAAGGAAATTACTAGAGATGCCAGCGGACTTCTTCACTGACCCAGCTGACGATGATTCAGATAGGAGTGTTGATGGGATTCGACGTCAATGGGCATGCAATCCTTTGGACGTAAATTCCAAGTACCTGAAGGAGTTGGGTGCCGACCTTGCCTCATTGTGGTCGCTGTTGTGTGACGCATTTTCACGTCGACCAGGGTACACCGGCGAAGCGATTACCGAGTCCGGCATCCCGCCTAGAAGCAGCTCTCCTGCTGATGGCGTTGAAAACAGCGAGAATGAAGAGAAGTCGGATGCAGAGTCATGTGAATCTCCAAGCGAGACACGTGAGAAACCTATGGCAGCTGCTAAAGCAAAAAACAAAACGTGGCAAACAGGGTGGAATGACGGCAGCTAGACGCCCTGCCGATGCGGTTAGTGACACGTTAAAGTCAGGATTTGAATCATTTGAGCGCGTGTTCACAGCCCGTCGCCAGTCTCTTCCAACCAACGGAGAGCTGACACAAGTTGTTCAGAAGCTAACGGGGTCGATTGACGAGTCTACCGCGAAGCAACAAACTACTAACGAAGCACTGTTGCAGAGCATTGCTGGGTTGTAACAGGTTACGGCTGGTTTCTTCAGCAAAATGGAGCAATGGATGCAGCAGCAGCACGATACGAACTAGTTCCTCGCAGTCGTCTTGCAATTCGTTTTACGTAATTTTACTCGTGATCATTAGCGTAAAAGCGGTCTGCATAAGAGTTTCGTTTCGCTATTGTTAAATCAATTTCCGCTGGCGCTCGATCCCAACACTGGTTAAACGCCTCCATCACGCTTCTAGAGTCAAGCCGCTCTCGTCGCTCTGTGGTATCATCACGCACTGCCTTAAACTGTTTGTCGCCGATATCCACCACCAAGTTGTGAAGCACCACAGCAGCACTAATCATGCGAGCATTCGTGGTATGACTCCTGCGATCGGTCACTCCGTGCAGTACTATAAAGCGTGCTTTCAGTTTGCCAAAGACGCACTCGACTAAGATACGTGTTTGTGAGAGATGGTAGCTGTAACTACGATCAACAACAAAAATATTAGTTTGTTGTTGCGATGCACGGCACAAAAGACCACATTTTACCATCGCTGCTTTGCCGTCAAGCGTTTACCGCCGCGTTCATCGGATGGCACCATTAAAACGGCCACAACTTGAACCCTCCCATCTTCCAACCAGCTCATACCAGGTGGACAAAGCTGTCTTGCTCGAGCCTCTAAAACGGCAGATTGGCTCCGCATGGACTGATCAGAGTTGCTGCCGCTGAAAACTCCTAGGTAGCGAAACTTGCATCGATAATCGATCGCCGCCAAGCAGTTATATGAAGGTTTGCCACTCTTATCATAAAACCCCTGCATCCAAAGTCAAATATGAGAAAGAAATAATATAAAAAGCAGTAGCAACAGCGCTAAAGCGCGTACCTGGAAGTCGCTCGGCCGTCGAGTATGAATCAGAGTTCCGTCAAAAATGCAAGTAACATCAGGAAAGTCGGCGCCACGTGCGACAAAACCGTCGGCAAGCTCGCTCCATTCATCGTCCGCACTTGAGGATGGTAAATATATCACGTTGTCCCTCATGTCGAAGAGTAGTTTCTCTAGTTTCTTGATGTACCGTCTCGCAACAGGTCGTGACATGCCGATTTGGGCCGCAGCACATCCAATTCCGTCCCCGTCTTGGCCACATCCGTTGCCATAGAACGTGAGCAGCACCGCCACACCAAAATTAAACGCGTACTGGGTATTTTTCCCCGAAAACCAAACGTTTTGTAGTAGAGAGGCTCCAATAATTCCACTAGTGTGTCAAATGAGTCGGGTGTGCACCGCAGCGTTTTTCGGAATGCTTTTTGTGTTCGTTGGGCCTTTAACTTCGGGAAGAAGTCCGTTCGGATGGTGATCTGCTCACTAGGCGGGGCACAAAGGGATCGCCAGTCCATCGTTGCGAGTACGGCTCCTAGAACAATGAATTGCAAATATACAACGATTATTCCATCTTCTTCGGCGTCGTCGTCTGCAAGAACAGTCAATTCGGCGCCATATTATTGTACACAACATGAGCTCGCTCTGGTGCTCACTGGAGACCACAGAGAAGCTGTCTCCGTCTTCTGGGTCCATGGCGACTCCTTCGTTGATCTCGTCGTCGCTCACCACGCTCGCCATGTCGCTACCAGGATCTTCAGCGTCACCAACCGAGCTCGAACCTTGTTCCGCATCCATCTGACTATTGCTTCAACTCCGTGAAAAGTCGTCTCCCCTTCAGAAATGTTGGTGCCGAGCCTATTTCTTTTGACGACTTTAAAGTCGGCAAAATCGCCACTTACTTTTTCAGATGCTCCATCTATGCAATAAGTCAGCTAGAAAAAGTAATCATTTTTCGTTTGGACATCGATCAATGTGTCATTGGAACTCCAACACCCAGCTTTAATTTGCTTTGAACTATTCTATCATGATCTGCATTTGCGTTTTGCGCGTTGTTCAATAGTGCTCGCACTGTTCCTGTTGGAATATCGCGCTTTACCGATAAACGCTTCTGCTGAACAAACTGTTCCGAAGTGATGTGTACAACCGATGTGCAGGACGTCGACAAGTTTTGCTCATTTGTTGCATCAACGTCCGAATTTTTATATGCTATGTGTTTAGCCCTGCTCATCCATTCTGGCTCGCCAATTTGCTGTTGGCATCTAGTGTTAAAAAGATCAATGTCAGCTTGCGTGGGTGTCTTTTGGCGTAGACGCCGGAGAGCACTGTACCGTTCAGGATCAGGTTTACCTCGATTTTGACTACTGAGCATGCAAACGGTGTCGATGCCGTCCCAAATTTCCTTTCCTCTTCGTTGAACAGAATTTATTATTTTGTTAACGGTGTCGATAGCGAGCTCGGTACTACAGGGTCTAATTGAGCACGATCTCCAGTAAAATAAACATCTCGACCACCAAATAGCTCGTGTGAGTGGTTTGGCCATATCTCTCGCATTCTTCTATCAATCCAGTACAGCATTCCACATGAGATCGTGCTAAATCCGTCCATGATAACCAGATGCACGTCCTTACATTGTTCTTGCATTTTTCTAAGATTAGCCGGTCCCGATTTGGTGTCTGTCAAAGTCTTGTAGGGAACTGAAAATGCCGATTCCGCAAACAATGAAAATGAAATAGCAGAGCAAATCGTTGTACCCTTGATATTAAATGCCGCTGTGCCCTGATGTGCCAGCAAAAGAACTCGTTTAGATTTCCTTCTAGTTGCATTATGATCACCAAAACCATTGTGCATATCTTTGACAATATGCCGAATCAACCAGCTTTTCCTGACCTTCCCTCTCCATTAATGATCATCTGTGGTGGCGCGCACTGGGACCTATCTAGAGAGCATTTAAATCTTCGTCGCGATTGTTGCATTGAGATTGCGAATGGAATCCACTGCGATTCCGCCATCGTGTCTACTGTGGCGGAACTCTGGTGATGTTTTCCGTCCAGGGGTGGTTGTTGCACAGCGCGAGCTGTGGCAACGTGGCCAGGATCTTGGTGAACCGAGATCAGTTGTGAACTCCTTCAGCGGCGGTTCTTGGAACTGCCGTCGAAGGATTGGCGTGTGCACCTCGTAAATCCCTATAGATTCGACCCTTGGATTCCGCGTTTAATCTACCGGATGGCCTTTCACAGTCAAAGACAGAAAAGAGTGTTAGATGGATTAGTTTGCCCACAATTCGTTCCCCTGCAGCCCACTTTTCTTGGGCGGCAGTTGAAGAGACAGGGTTCTTGGACTGCAAGTTCAAGAAGAACCAGCAACCACAGATAATCAATATACAGAGAGATCCTTATGCAAGTATACAGCCGACACTTATTCTTATAGACCCTTGGTCGGGGAGTCTCACACCAGGTTCAATCCAACGCCCAAGACACCTGGAAAGTCTTGGACTTGGTTCGGCGAACGCGCACCACCTTCAATCGAAGGAACACACAGATCAGTCAATACAAATCCCAATACAAAACGTTGTAAGACGCAGTCTCAAAGCAAACTCAAGCGGCGACTGCTATCCAGCCGCTTGAGCGTAGTTTTAATATGAAATGGGTTGGCCTGCAAGACAGACGCCCAACTAGTAAACGAAATGGTCGGGGCGCCTAGACTCCCCTCCCAATTGGACTTAACAAACAGGTGGGGAGCAGCAGGTCACCTAGCGCTAACACGCAAAGAGCACCGACTGGCGCTTGTGCAGTACAGGTCAAAAGAACTCTCTGATTGATATCTCTTCTAGCTAGTAGATCTGCAGCCCTTCCGCAGATCTTGGGCGCAATCATTAGGATACGAATTAGTCTTGATCTTAGTATGATTGACTTGATGACGGCCACTTATCGTGGGTTCGTCGCCCTTCAAATCATCTGTGGCGTAAACATTCTGGGTACAAACCACTGGGTCCATGGTGAATGCGAATTCTCGCTAAGTGCCAGAATTCACGTCCAAGAGAAAATCTCCATCGAAGAAATCTCCATCCAAGAGAATTTCCAACGAAGAAATGGCCGCCCAAGAAATATACCCTTGGAATGTTCATTCAAGAACTTCTTGGGTCTTGGGCGGCAGCCGTGCTTCTTGGGTCACTTGGGCAGCTTGGGGATTTACAGGTCCTTGTCTCACACATCGTGAGGTTAGCCAAGGCGAGACGGGTTGCACACAGGAATACCTTTCACTGTGGCAACTTATACCTTGGCTCTTGGCGACCCGTTTAAGGACGAGGGGTGACCAGGACGTAACGTGCACTCACGCTCAAGGCAATGTGCCCTTGGGCGTACATTCCAAGAGCGGAGATCCCTTCAACGTGCATTCCAAGGACACGCCATTTCTTGGGCGCACTTCCTGGTCTTGAGGGCCCATCCTTGGTAGGACAGCATCCCCCCGCCTTCTCCCAAGCGACACGTTTTATCGCACACCTCTTCATCTCTTGAACGTAACACCCAACACTAGCTCCATAGTAAACTCCATATGTAAACTCTCCACAGCGCGATCCATAGAAAAACACAATTCACATCGTTACACTACTATGTTATCATCACCTTCAGAGATAGGGTACCTGTAGTGTGAGGTAATTGGCCCCATCGGACAATTATGCATTTGTATTAAACGAAACTCTTTCTTTTCTTTCATCCAAGGCTTTAAACATGCATTTTGAAATCCCGAGCTTTATTGAGAACTTCAGACGAATAGGTATGACGCGACTTCCACTCACAACTCATGTTGGTTGAACTTGTTTCAACTTCTTCTTGAGACTCGCAACTTTCATTATTATTATTTGAGATGAAGACATACTCAGAGGGTGGAAGGGATGTTATGCTAGATACAAGGCGAGATTCTTTTAGTATATCAAGCTGATGCTGTCTGACGATTTGGCGTTAGACTCGTCTTGCAATTTTTATCCAACTCGGTTTCTTGTGCTCCGAAAAACCGCACTATGGACTCATCATCTGTCTTTGGGAGGTCGTCTAGCGATCGCCAAGGAACATACAAAAATTCTCAGAGAAACAAAAGTTCGGGTTTGATGTGTCCGCCCGTAGCCGAGGTGTTTTTGCACAACAACTGGCTTTTGTTGGTCTTTTATCCAGCCGTGTCCGTCACCAAGTTGACTTGCTAGTTATACTAGCGCTTGTACTTTTCAAATTTAAGATTTCGTAGTTTTCTACAAATGATGATAAGCATATACTTTTGAAAAGTTCATCCTTCGGTCGGTGCATGTATGCTTTCTCAATTGGTTCTACTCGAATACTATCTGGTGACACTTTTTCTGCCAAAGCTACAAGGTCTTCGAAATTTTGACGTTCTACTCGGTAGTACCGAAGATCGTGACGCATGACTTTGACTTTTTCAATGCTGCGGGATTTACTATGCATCTTTAAATTCCGAAGCAAGATGTAAATGGCCTCTGGTGCGCTGACTTCGCGAACGGCTAAGGTAACATTGGCTACTCGTTTTAGAATAGAATGACGAGGAAGTTTGGCATCACATCTCTGAACAGCTTTAGATACAACTCTCCTAAATCGCATCGTATCAGATTCCGCCTTGCTTACATAAGCAGCAGCGTATTCTGCAGCGCCGTACGAGTTTTCAATTAACTGCAGATCCATATTAGCTCTCCAGCATGACAGAAAGTGAGGAGAATAATTATTAATTATTGATACCTCTTGCTTTAAATGAATGGTTAATGAACGTGATCCATCAGAACTATTCGTCGTCTCAATAACTGTTCTAGGTCATAAAAGTTTTGGAAAACCAAAACGGCATTGATTTCCCTTTTTTTTTCTGCATGACGAGTTAAGGAAGCATTCGTGTTGCTGGACACGATGAGCGATTCGAGATAAATCACATTCCCACCCCTCATTTCCTGTTCGGGGTGGTCTTTCAGCAAGAATGTCATTTCCACTAACTTTGTTATTAGTACATGTATTACATTTGCAAATGTCTACCTGTTTTAGAGTTTTAGATAAAACTGGTTTATGCTTGTCTTCAAATGCAGCCAGCTTGGTGCGTCCTGCTTCAGTTTCCGAAAGCATTAAAACATCTGGAGCGTCCTTGATCCAAAGCAAGCAATGAATGTGCGGCGAACCACGCTGCTGAAATTCTACACGCCAAAAGTAATCTACGATTTCGCCTAGTGGTTTGACCCAGCCACATAGAATGTTAGCAAAAATGCTTGAAATCGTCTATTAAAATGACGAGCACTAATGTCAGGATTTTCATTGAGATACTTTCGTCTTTTTGTAAACGATAGACGTTAGCATTCATCAAAGGAAAGAGTTGGGATGCATGCACGTGCAAAATCAGGCCAAATAATGTCTGCCGCACTGAGCGTCAAAACAAATGTAGGCCACCGCGTCGGCAACACTCGGTTGCCTATCATAGACATTAAATCTTCATGAGCATTTGACCAGTACAGGCCGCTACCTCGTACAACGCGAAAAAAAAGGTTTCAACGAATCTAAAACACACATGGCTGCGTCTAATTCTTCCTTTTCATTAAAAGTCTGTACATTTTCACACTCTTGTGCTTTCCACAACCAGCCAGATTGATCTGCTCGACGCGTTTGTCCGTGTATCCAACTCTCCTCACTAGACTATCAATTTGCCGTCGCTGAATCAAATTCATACAGTAGAATTTAAAGTTGCCGTGAATTACAAATCTTCTATCGTGCCATTTCATTAGGTGTGCACAACAGTCCGTTAGTGTGTACTCGTGAGCTCTGTCTTTTTTTTCATTCAATGGATAGTAGCCACCTAATCCATCTGGAAAAAGGGTAGGAAAGCAGCACTGCATTAATTGTTTTGTGTTTTACTCATCTATAATGTCTTGCTGTCGACGTAGTTCACCAATAGGAATTTGTGTTTCTGGCGTGTCCATGCCTATAGAGTTCAATATGTGTTGTAATTCCGTCTGACTATTAGCTTGACCACCCTCTAGTTCAAAAGACTCGGTTAGATTGTCAAGTACATCGCGTTGTGTTTGATTAATATTGCTAGTATCTTCGTTCGAATCGGAAGCTTGCTCGCAATGGTTAGTTATATTATTGTTTTTGATTTTGCGAGCTAGATACGTCAGGCGTTTGCCTTTCCGCATTAACTTCATGATTATTTTGTTGCAATTCTCTCACCTCCTCGTCAGTAACGTGCACAGTTGGTATCTCTCGATCAATGTCTGCATTTTCAAGTGCCCGGATGTTTTCTTTGGATATCGTGATGTGTTTATAGAATGGGTTGTTGCCAATGAGCCATGTTAACGCGCGACACAACAAATGTGGACGGACCCGAAAGTATTTTGTTGTGGTTTCGGACCGCGATGCTAGAAAAACCACACCACACTCTTTTAAAGGCCGCGGCAGTTCTTTTATCGTTTTAGCTGGTTCATTCCAATAGTTTATAGCTAACCTCGTGTAAATTCCTGACCATCCCTGTACAAATTAATGCACGTCGTAAAACAAATGCCCAACCCAATCAATCTTGTTTCTATCCTATTCAGCGCTGCCAGTTCAGTGGGAACGTCCCTATCCGAAATCCACTACTACGGCAAAACTTTGTTTTTATGCTTTGCCAGTTCTCGGCTACACCTTCCACAAGGCCAAATACGTCTTAGTCGAACCATCTACTTGTATTTTCTTCACTAGTCCCTCTGAAATGCTCTCACAATCCCCATTAGAGCCATAGAGAGGATAGAAGAAAAAAACATGATTTGGATCGTATAATCTCAACACGGCTTGCTTGAATTTGTGAGCTCCCGCAGCTCCCACATACTCTGTAAAGCGGCTCGTAAATAGGTGCGTAAAAGTCTACGACGACAATCGCTTATGAATGTTGGTCTCTTTCCATACAATCAATACAGCGGTTATCCCTTGCTTATCGAGCTCCAAGTTTCCGTTGTCACTCGAGACCGCCTCCGCCTTCTTGCGGCGTTTCCGTGGCGGGAGCCGCTGGGCACTCTCATTCCTCTTCCGTGTCTCTTCGAAACGCTTGAAGCGACCCTTGTCTCGTTCGCCTTCAATGTCCTCAATGTTTGCCTCATTACGGAGTTGTAGTTGTCGATCTGGCGTCGTCGCAATTGCTGCGACGCGCTTCAGCGGTCGTCTCGTGGCTTTGACCGCTTTCGCTTGCCTAGCAGCTTTAGCAGATTGTACGCATTTCTGCCGCGCTATGACTCCGCAAATTGAGCAATGGCGCGATTTCCACAGAATCCAGATACCCATCTCTGGCAAAATATTGAGCCATTGACTTTCCATATATAAGTGCTCAAAACTGTTTGCATCTCAACTGTATGCATGTTTTTCTTAACAAATGACAAACTTTTTTCTTCATGCAAACGTTGTGCTAGCTTCTGATATCATCGCCACCAGTCAATCCTAACATTCGTCTTCGCTATCATTTTGCAGTGTTGGGATACGCTGCGGAGATTCATCACTTGGGACTTCATCTGTGCTTGTACTGTTCCATGCAAGCACTCCGGTGCTGGTTGAACCTCCCGAATCTGGCAGACCTATTCGTAGAGATTCCACCACTCTTGCAGGGATGTCTCTGCTTCGCAGCCGATATATTGGCTCGCTGTCACCTACATTGCGCTCTGCGCTTTCCACGCTTGGACTACGAAGCTGGTAATTTGACCCAATCGGTGCTGCATCCAATCGCTGGATTTTCGTGGCCAGGCCGTCGTCATTAGGTTCTCGGGATCGTTTGATATTTGGCTTCGGGGTGGGTTGGGTGCCGGAGCAGTCTTGAGGATCAGCGTTCTGGCTCAAAATGCATTCTTGGTCCTCGTTTGGGGAAGCATCGCCTTGGTCTTGGTCATTCTCATTGCCGCGTAAAATGTCTTCTGTAATTTCTTCTCCTTGGTCTTCTTGCTCACCGCGGCTGTCAGTGCTATCACCTCCATCGCCTCCACGTGACGTTGTTCTTGCCGAGACGCCATTCTTGAAATGACTTACATAGAGTAAATCAAATCCCGTCAGTCCAAGGAAAACCAAAGCTGAGAACTTTCTCCTACATTCTGCAGAGAGGAGTAATAAACGACATGCCAAATTGAGCACAAATGTGAATTTTGTGTGACAGACAGCTCAGTACTGATGACCCGTCATAACGTTTAGTGCTCTGGCTGTTGTCCGTACGCCACATCACATGAACTCCGCGCAGTTAGGAGCTCCACACAAGCGTTGTTTTCGTCTCTGTCAGTAATAACGTTAGCTTCGTGCGTTAGTTGAAAAATCATAGCTGCATACTTACTCCTTGTCGCACAAGTTTGTCTCCATAATAAATGGTTATTTCTTCTCCAAAGTCGATGTTTCGGCTAGCCATCAATACACAGCAGGTTTCACCTACTACCTCCCACCGCTCGACGATACAATTCGGAGAGTAGTTATGGTTGGCAAATCGTGCCATTCCACCAGCGAATCGTGCGTCGATACCTTCATTGGGCGCCACCGCTAATCCATACGTGTGAGGTGATCGTTCCGTCTCCTGTGACATTATCATACGGCGTTGGTTAGTTGACCATCATTAACTGAACTCGCATTATACCAACGGGTTTACCTGCTGCTCGCGCTCCAAGTAAAGTTGCCTGTTAGAACCTCACCAACGTATTGTGCTACGAGGTCATTTCTCTCGATAGGCATGTCTGCATGCAACGTAATTCCCTTCTCGGGAACAGATCGTAGCGCGAGCGCTGCTTGCAGTCCTAGCTGAATGCGCTGGTTTACACATATCACACTTGAAGCACACTGTCCCTGGACACATTCTGTCTGTGTCTGAGCATTTTAATAGTCAGTATATCATATCGTATAAATTAATCAATTGGTGCTCGACCCATGGCTCGATTCTCACACCATTCTCCACACGTTCAACCCCAGTAAGCATGAGGTTGACAGCGACAATACGGTATATCACCCTGCCACAAACCACGCAAATGATAACTGTCAGTGTTTACCTTCCATAATTTAAGGTTGACCAGAACTTACTGGTTTACTGCGGCGTCTGCATAAGTATACATTCTGTTTAATCTCCTCATATTCAGCGAAGGCCGGCAAAACTGAGCGTTCGCGCTGTTCTTCACACTAGAAACATGTCTGCATCTAAAAGTCTCGCCGTACCACACCTGGCATTGTCTCGGTAGGAAAAACGTCTCCGGCGCGTCATGAATCAAAAAGTCATCCAGCTTGAGCTGCTTTATAACTTCACAAATCGAGAAGCAGTACGTTGTGCAGTCTGAATCGGCTTCGAAAGTGACCGACGGCTCTCTACTTCAAACTCTTCTAGATATCTTGCGTAAGACTGCCTAAAGCAGAATTTTCATCCTACTTCAACTACTGACATCGCTATGAGTTAGTTGTAGTTACCGCTAAATGATGCTCTCTACTACACAAAACCGGAGACAATGGACTCAATGTAACAGGATTTACTAAGTTTGGTTAGCGCACGATACTCAGTTAAATGCATGCTGCACTCCTCTGCCAATACCGATGGACCTCATCACGGGTGGCGATGGTCGCCGCGCTTGCTACGCGTCGTCGCGGCCGTGCCAGCTTCCTGCGCTTTCGTCTCCTCCATGGCAGCATCGCACGACACTGGCAGAGTTTTACGCGCATGACTCACCTGCGACTTAGCCTTTTTAAAGGCGGCCCAGTTTTGAATATTTTGTAGTTGTACCCGCTATCGTACTGCACATTTCCCTTCCCAACTTCGGCGTAGAAGCCCGCTCCGTCGACGTGGCGGAATTCGTAGACACCACCAGGACGGAATTCGAGGTTGGTTTGCCAAAGCATCCTTTCTGCTCTTGGCGTCGCACACAGTCACTTGAGCCAAATACGGCTTCCTCTTCAAAGGCGTCAGGTCGTTCAGCGCATTAGCAGTGGGCTCGAATTCGTCGCGTTGAGCCGCATCCACAAGCGTGACACGAGTGCCATGGTCACCCTTCAGACGCTCCGAGCGAAGGCAGCATATGTCTAGCGTGACGCTCACATCAGCATCAGGCTGACATGTCGTGATGAACTCGCGAAAGTCCTTCACATTCGAGAAAATGTTTTGAGTTTCTTCTTCCTCCTGCTTCTGAACGTCGCTCTCGATGGCTCGAAGAAGTTCCATCGCGGTTCAGGAAGCGCTTGATCGGTGATTGAGTGAGGTCTTGTTGAGCCGTTGAAGGCAAAAGCAAAAGTGATCTAGTAGTTTGGTGGACATCAGTCTGCGATAGGGTGGAGGGAGCTACAATGCACGTTTCATGTCAATTTACCGATATTCGAGGTATTACAATTTTTCTGCCATCATTCGTCATAAACACCCTGTTGTCATTGCTTTCTTGCAACTATTGTACGTGTCTGCAAGAGTATGCAAATCTTTCACAGCTGCAGGCGTGACCTGGCTCTGGAATTGCGCCCTTTTGACCACATATATCGTCAGCTTCGCAAATTCCGCATTTTATTTACCAGTCCTACCAACACCGCCTTCATTGAAGTTCTGCCAGCGCATCTTGTAACAGCCCCTCAAAATCTGACGGTGGCTTCGTTGGAGTTCTTCCATCACTTCAGCCACTACTGACTCCCGGCACGACGGGCGTCGTTTATAGTACCCCACTACCCGCTTCTTTCAAGGGCCTTCTTTAGACGGGTGCAACAAATATTCATTATCAGTGCATGTGTCAGTACGTGGAAATGGCTCCGCCCAGACTTCTTACGGAGTTTTTACGAGCCAATCTCGATGCGCGCAGCTGTATCCATCGGACAAATCAGACCGACCACTCAGACAAATCAGGGCACTGTGTCAGCTCATTGCGAGTGCTCATCATCCTCCACCTTGGCCAAATCATACTAAAAACGGCTCCAAAACCGCAATCCGTAGGTGGTTGATACACAGCGATCCCTCGCCGTTACTCTAAAAACGAACCCTCACTTGAATGACTGTTAACTATCTAAAAGAGGTACGAATGATATCGTGCGCCTGTGAGCGACAATATATTATAACAATATGCTATTAACAAGGATTGCCTGGCTCAACCATACCATTTTTCGTAGTGGGTCGAAAACTAATTTTACCAAAAAGATAATACACATCCAATCACAGGGCTTTCGATATTGCCTAAACGTTTGCGTTAAGGTGTGTATTCACGTGCAGCGCCCTAGATGCCCCGCTAAAACCAGCTTCTTGAAGAAAAACTCAAAATGACCAACTATGCTACCGTTTTAGACATGTTATATCTTCAGGAACTATTATTATTTTACTTAGACAACTAGGTATGGCATAGGAAGCCCAAGAACAAAGACGCCATGTAAAAATAATTCCAATCGAACGAAATTTTTATTTTGCCTATAGAAAACTCGAAGCCATTTTGCTTGGAATGCCATGTTTGACCTACGATAATTCAATAACCAAAACAGATCCGATCATGCCACTACCCCCACTTCTCTTAGAAAAACGTCAATTTAATGGCATAAATATTGTGGGCTAATTTACAAAACTGGAGATTTTAGTTTTCAGGCTACCCCGAAAAATGCCGTTTTTCGGTCTGGTTGAGTCAGGCAATCCTTGTTAAACAGAGTTAAAATTCGCAAAAATGGTGAGCGATTATTAAAACTATCCCCTACCCCTATCCATATAACAACGTTATACCGCAAGTAAAAAGGGTGTAAAAAGTAATAAAAAGGTGTGTGTTATATTATAGGGGGCTTTGCCCCAATAATGCTGCTAGCAATGCTTTGACTCGCTAGTTTTGCGGCTAGCAATCAGTCATGCCGTTGTCTGTCGCCTACAAGCTGAAAAGTGCCAATTCAACAGAACTACCTGACGTTGTATGCAAGAAGGGTCGTGATGCCGAGTGCAGTCGATGCAAAACTTCTCCTTCATCTTGTTCATTTGTCTGGAAGCGTCAGTCGCGATGGTGCCAAAAGAACTCGTATTCCGGCTCGTACAGGCACAGCGGGTACTCATCTTCTTCATCGCAACTTCACTGCTGCGCTTCTTGGTCTAGAAAATAGCGAGCAGCATTTGTTTGCAAAATACGTTTCGGTCTTGAAACATTAGTCAATAGAATTTCTTGCGACCGTCCACGACGAGCGATAGCAGAACGACTATTCGCCGTTTGGGTGCGCTTATCTCGATGCCTACTGACAGGTCCACTTGCTCCTCGAGTTCTGCTCGTCGTGGCAAGAGCTTCTGCGTCGGGATCTCCAAGATTCTCCAATTGCAACCGATGCCGCTCAACAAGAGCTGCCCTCTCTTGGTTGGGGTGCGTTGTCACGTTCCCAGCACTACAAGATATGCACCGCTGGGATCGCTCTATAACCTTCATCGAGAAGGTTTTGCCGCAGCAGTTGGTGGTCGCCGGGTCCTCAAACAACCCCAGAGATGGGGCATGTCAGGATGGTTTCACGCAGCCCGGAATGAGGCAACTCAGGTCAGGGCGGGTCTCCCGAGTCTGCTCTAGTTGCTGCTCTGATGCGCTCGGCTGTCCACTAGCAGCAGAAATTATTAGAGTAGCAGCAGCAGATTGACCGCCAGCCCGTCATCGCTCTTGTTTGCGCCCGTAGGCGGCCAGTAAGTCGCGCAGTTGATGCACAATGGCGCCGACAGAGCGTCTCCAGCACCATGCCCAAGAGGAGTTACACAAGGAGGTCGAGACGCTGCAGCGGCGACTGCAGGACCTGGCCACGACCCACGAACAGGAGTCGCGACGGCTGCAGCAGGACGTGACGGGCGAGCGCGAGTCCTTCTCCCAACTAGGTCAGCTCCTTCCTCGCGCCATCAATCTTGTCACTGTTGCAAACTTCTGAAATGTGATGGGTACATTTACCCATTTACCCATTTACCCATTTCGGCAATAATGCCGCGATATGACCAACCGTCTCCGAGCAGCCTCGTGGACGCCGCCACGTGCGTGTGGAACCAGTACTACCCGGAAGACCACAACGTTGGTATCCGCCAACCTAGAGAGACGCGTTCTGTTGACTACTACAGCAAGATAGCTGACACGGACGGCCGCTTCCAGGCCGCTTTGACTTTCCTCAACTGCTTCCGGGACCAGTGGGCGCCGTTGCTGCAGTGCGACCTGACGGAAGCCAATTTGACGGTCGTGTGGCTGCACTATACGGAGCTGATCCGCACCGGCACGTCCGACTTTGAGCGTGCCGTGACTGAAAACATTGACGACGTGCTGCTCTGCTTAGGCATCTCGCTCTGCATGCGACGGCACGAGCTCCGTGTCGAAGCAGAGGACGAGTCGCTTAAGAGAAATGTGCCTGTGGACCGGACTAAAATCACTGTGAGATTGCATGGCGTGACGTCTGTACTGCCTATTGCAGCGTTGAAAGCAGACGTGGTCAACCAATTCGTCAGTGTGGTCGGGACGGTGGTGAGGGTCAGTGCAATTAAACCGCTGGTCACGAGGTGCGACTTTGTCTGTGCCAAGTGCAACGAAGCCACATCGAGAGCGTTCCCTGACGGGAAGTTCGTACCGCCCACGAGATGTGAAAACTCGCCGTGTCGCGGGAGAACGTTGCTGCCGAATCGATCGTCTGTGGATACGGTCGACTACCAGAAGATCAAGTGAGTAACTTGTTGAGCGGCCTGTTAGGAAAATAACTGCTGAATAGCTTGTGCGATGAAGGCTACAGGAAATGGAGAGCACGGATGTGGGGCCTGGACGCATGCCACGAATGGTAGGCTTTCTGGAAGTGGAGACATTTAGAATGAGGACTGACGCGGTTCAGGTTTGTTGTGTAGATTGAAGTTGAATTGTACGAAGACCTTGTGGACTCCTGTATCCCTGGCAATGTGGTGACGATTTCTGGTGTTGTCAAGAGCATCAACTCGGAAATCCATGGCGGCAGGTATGGCAAACGAGCACAAGCCAACAGTTTGTATATTTTGTACATTAGCGCCAACTCAGTGGAGAATTCAGCCAAGGTATACTTTTCATCTTGCTGGTTGAGTCGATTGTTGGGCTAACCTGAAAGTTGGTGTCATTTTCCAGGCGAACAATGACAAAGAAAAAGTATCGGATATCGACTTCACTAAGGAAGACCTGGAGGAAATCAGCAACATCATCAACCAGGGCGACGTGTTCGACCGCCTCGTTCACTCCTCTGTCCTGGTATTTATCGCAACGATACAGTGAAGGCTGGTCTCATTCTTGCTCTTTTGGGCGGGACCCGAAACTCCGATGACAAAGATGCTGTTTGTGTCTCTCGATCGGATTCACACGTGCTGGTCGTTGGTGATCCAGGTCTGGGTAAAAGCCAAATGCTTCGGGCTGTGTCTGCGGTCGCGCCTCGATCTGTGTACGTTGGTGGCAACACAACCACCACGACTGGTTTAACTGTCACAATGGTGAGGGATTCGTCAGGTGACTACGCTCTGGAGGCTGGCGCTCTAGTTCTGGCGGACCAAGGCGTGTGCTGCATTGACGAGTTCGACAAGATGGGGATCGATTACCAGGCTCTACTGGAAGCAATGGAGCAGCAGAGTATCAGTATTGCAAAGGCAGGCATCGTGTGCAACCTTGCAGCTCGGACGTCAGTGATTGCTGCCGCGAATCCAAGTGGCGGGCACTACGATCGTAGTCGTTCGGTGGGAGAGAACCTTAAGATGAAAGCCGCGCTGCTGTCTCGCTTCGACCTTGTGTTTATTCTGCTGGATCGACCGGACGAAGAGCGCGATCGGCTTTGTCGGAGCATGTGATGAACTCCCACTCGCGCAGGAATCGAAAGTCAAGAAAGCGAACGCGCGATGGCAGTGCACCTGGTGGCTCCTGGAGCTCTAGCAGCTTTGTCGACGTCTCGCGTGCAGATGGAGCAGTAGAGGGCAGCCATCCGATGCTCTCTCACCGCCTCCGACAGAATGCTGATCTGTACAGCATGAATCCGATCCCTCTCTACTTCCTGCGCAAGTTTATCGCCTACGCTCGTCGATACGTTCACCCCCGACTAACAAATGAGGCTGCGTCGCTGCTGCAGAAGAAGTACTTGGACCTACGCTCTGCAGGCGAAGGCCAGCAAAACCCGACGGACAGCATCCCAATCACAACCAGGCAGCTCGAGTCGATGATTCGTCTATCCCAAGCGCGCGCTCGAGCCGAACTCTCCGAAACAGTCACTGCAGCTCACGCTCAAGACGTCGTGGACATCATGCAGGAGTGTTTGTTGGACACCTACACCACCGAGGACGGGAATCTCGACTTTGGCCGCAGTGGCGGCATGAGTCTGGCCAAGAAGGTCAAGGCGTACGTTTCCCGTCTCATGAAAGCTGCGGAGCGACGCAACACGTCCCTCTTCTCCATGGACGACCTGCTGGAGGTAGCCGACAGCATGGCGCTCAAAGTGGACGACTTCCGGGACTTTGTCGACATCCTGCGCAACGAGTGCTACCTGCTCAAGAAAGGCCCCGGCCAGTTCAAAGTGCAGACGTCTTCGTATAACATGATGTAAGCTGGACCGACTGAGACTCTGGCTGTATTCGCCTTCCTGATGTGTTGGCTCTACTTGATGTTGAGCTTCTCGCGACGCGCCTTCGTCTCGCTGTCCACAATGTCCTGTGGCTTCTCGGACGAGAAGAGGTCGTGGCCAGCCTTTTGCTCTGGAATTGGACGGTATCAATTAGTGCTGAATACTATTATAGAGATGCGTAGGACGCACGCTTTCGGACGACGGGGTAGGCGCAGAAGGCCAGGCAGAGAGACGTGCCGACGAACACCTTGCCGCCCTGGCTGAGGGGCAGCTTCTTCAGGAACGTGAGCAGCATCTTAGTGCGCTGATTGAACTCGGGCAATGCTGTCCGCTGCTTTGCGTTGCGTGTCTATTGGGCAGTATTGTTGAACTCGAAAGTGTATCTCCTCGAAAATATCAAAACACTATTTGGTTAGGGACGGGACGTCGTGCGGAAGTCACAAGAATTTTATGTGCCTTTCCCTTCTATTTTGTCGGACATTAGCGAATAATGCCAGCACCACGGCATTCTGGCATTTACAAGCAAAAAGATAGTGCTCAAGCCTGTCCCTCTGCGAAACAAATCACGTTTTCCCATGATATGAGGTGGTGAGGCATTGTACTAATGTATGTGTATGATGTTCAGCTATCTGTTGTGTTTAGTGTCTTTGGAGTGTCTGCAAGAAGCCTCATGAGGTGGTATAGTAGGTTTATGGAGATTGGCAGTGCCGCCAAAAGAGTAGTAGCGAAAAGGCCTCACGATGGCCCAGTATGTGCTCATTGTTGTTGAGCAGTATGTTCAAGATCATCCATGATTTTTTTGTTTTGAAGAGCTGTGTACTGAGCTCGCTCATCGCTTTCAAATGCGCCAGAACGTCTCTGACGCCACCATTTGTCGAGCGCTAAAGTTTGACCTAGGGTTTACGCGTAAAGCTGAAAGAAAATGTGCAATTGAGTGCTTGCGTCGCGAGAGACAAGAATTTGTGCAGCGGTTGGGACCATATTACAGCGGTCCTGACCAATCAATAATTGTCGATAAAAAGTTAAAGGAGGCAGGTAGAATCGCTACTTAAACCCCCTGGTCGCTACCACGGTCCACCGTCATTCTCGATAATGTCAAGATCCACATGAACGAAAAGGTGCAGACGCTCGTGCATGCCGCCAGCGCTGTGCTCTTTTTCCTGCCGCCGTACTCGCCGGATTTAAAGCCGATTGAAGTTGGTTTCTCCCAACTAAAGCGCTGGATCCAGCGTCACGCGATTATGGCTTTTCGTGAATCCCAAAAGACGTTCCGAAGATTGCGATGTATTATTGCACGACGAAAAGCGAGCAAGTAGGTGTAAATCTCTATGGTCATTGCGGCTATTATTCAATCACAATGCAACTACCAGCATTGTAGTCTTCTCATTCGTCTGCACCTAACTCGCGTCCGTTGTGATCAATGTCGGGAATGCCCACATCAGGATCTAGTACGACGAAGCCGCATGGGGCACGGTGAGGCAGTCGCAGCTGTAGGGAGGAGGCCAAGAGCGTCACGCAAATCAGTAGCAGCACCACCCTCAATTCTATGTTGATTCATGAAAGCAGCAACTCTTGGTAACTGCTCCTGAATACAGCTGTAAATGGCGAGCCGGAGGGACGTGAGGCGATGGGCTCTCGGTCGAGGCACATAAACGAATAACTGCAACCGAAATGAAGCATGTCAAACTTGCCTTGTGCCAAATTTCTCCGAATGCAGACTCCATTTCACTTGACGTCGAAGGTACGATCTTGTACTCCTTCTGTGGTGCGTGGTTGGTGAGCTTGATGTACACTGTTACAGACTCTTGCCATACAACCCTTGCCATCGATTCGAAACCCTCTTGATGTGTCTTAATTGAATGTCGTAGCCATCAGAAACCATGAAGGTAAATTCATGACCTGGAACATTGTCGCGACACGGCGGAACGGCTCTCCTGGTTTTCACACCCAAGCGACAAACCAACTGAGGAGGAAGATTACTTCGTGGTTCCATTGATTTTTAGATTGAAATGTGTCATAGTATAATTAATTCAAGGTTAGCAGCGTCTTGAATCAGTGCGAGTCGAAGCCTGCAAGTTGTCTGACCATTCTTGAATGGAAGATGTTACCCCGGTGGATTGAGCTGACGGTGTGTGCTGCGATATACTGTAGTTGGTGGTGTAGTTGTGCAGAAGGTGCCCCGCGAGAGCAGTCGTACAAAACAGTATGTACAAATGCTCACCTTCAAATTAGGACCTCTCCCTGCGGTGCGTCCTGAGGTCTGATAAATCACTGTAGTTAACTCGTTATTCATCGCGCGTAAGTCTCTGCAACTCACCTGCGGATCTCCACGAATGGCTCGCTGTGAGCTGGCCCAAAGCTTGTGTGGAAGACACAAAATCTAATCTTACATTGTCTTATGTTTGACCTCGCTCCAAGTTATAACTCTCTCAATAGAACCTCGAAACCCGATTAAGAGCCCCGAATAGGATGACAGAATTGTAGAAAGGCACAATAAAAGAGTTGTTGTTGGGGGGTTCTTGATTGGGAGAAACCTGCAAACTGGTATTGTTAGTCGTCGACCCGTGACTCCCCGCAGTCACTCACATCTTGCAATGTTCTTGTTTTCCTCTCGTGCGCGTGTTCTAAGATTTGGGTATTGCTGAGGATTGGACTACTTCATCTTGCCAAGAAACGACTGTCCCCCCTTGCAAGCGGCATGGAGTTCAAGATCTCAAACGCAGCACTGCGAGACTGGTTTTGTCGCAAGCTCTTTGCGTACATGGTTATATCAAGAGACGGGTGTGCTAAACCTCGGCTACAACTGTAGTAATTTTATAATCCTTCCAATCTTAGCAACATGTGTCCACAAAATCGATATATTTAATAGGGAACAACTTCAGTGTGAGAAGAAAAAACTGCGATGAAGCATGGCTGAACAACCTTTGAGATCCAGGTCGCTTGACCAAAACAAGCATATTCACGGAGTCACTTCGAGCTGTTTGTGACGAAGGATTGGGGCTATATTAATTATATTCTTCAATGTCAGCCTCAACTTCCCAATCCTCTTGTCGTCGACAAGGTCCAGATTCTTTGAGTACATACTCGCGCTCACTCAACTGCACCAATGGCAAAACAAAACCCTTCTAAACATTCCGTGGGTCACACTACTTTGCTATTTTAGGTCAGCTAAACAGGTAAAACTGTTCGTTCGTACCACCAACGACCGACGCAATGTTGGCGATTTCTCAACGTCAGGAGTGAAAAGGTTCTCCTCCTTTGTGCAGAATGCTTTATCCCGGAGAAATTGCACATCAGTATGTCCGTGGTACAATCGATGGCAACGAAGATATTCAGGATATCGCAGACCAAGGATTGTTGCAACTACTGACTTGTGAAAAATTATGCTTTAAGACGTGCATCCAAGGCATTTGATTTGACAGGCGCCATTGTTTTGCTTCATCCGACTACTAATCTTCTGCGGAATTACATATATACACCGTCTTCAAAAATAATCAAATACAGGTTTTATTATGCTGTTCTCTCAATATTTATCAGCCTGCCGGAAGGTAATTTTGTTGGTACTGGTCTGCGACTGATTGCAACTGATAACTCACTTCGTGCTACGTACACTCTAGTTCTCTCATTGGTTGAACTTGGCTTAATATTGTGAAAACCTATTCGTCTAAGATTGCTAATAGAAGTACTCCACCTCGGTATCAGGGAGCAAAATAGTACGTTGATTTTCCCCCTCTTTGCGTGATTGCACAAGCTGTGTGTGACCAACTCAGGCGATGTATTCTTGTTGATACACATCACAACCTCATAAACAGGTATTTCAACACTACCTGTTGGCCAATTACTCAGGAGAATAACCTTACTGGCCCCGTAACGACGTGGGAATATCGCGATACAAGATGTGTATTGATAAATGGTTTTTCGTAGATCAGCAATTCTGGTCAACATGTCACGGGTGCTGTTCCAACTAGTTGGACAGTCGATAATCACTATCGACAGCCGAACATTACAGGTAGCAGCTCGTTTACAAGCAAAATCACCGTGAAGAATAAATTTTAAGCGATTGACGGCTTTTTACGATATGTGGATAGGCAGCAATATAATGAAAGCACTGAACCACAACTGCACGTCACCCAAAGCCGTCATGTTCTCCCACTCATATAAAAACGCGGTAATCGCGTCCAAAGCTCTCCCTTGTTCCCAAAGGTCAGCTAGATTGTTTCATCAACTGTGGTTTGAAGACTCTAGGGCATTACATGGTGTCTTGTCGTAGAGATCGGCGAGAGCGTTTCCACTCTAATTTCTTCAATACGTGCAGCCTTCCGTACTTCATTTTTGTGACCAATGCCGCAGCCAACACTAAATGCTAACGTATATGTGACTGGTAGGAATCCTTGAATGACAACCTTCACGCGGAGCACGTCTAACCCCAACATTCCACATTAGCGTCGACCATGGAGTCCACGAAGTCGAAGAAGCCCGCGAAATAACCGGCTGCCTTTTAAGAATCCAATTCGGACTCGTAACGCCAGGACAATCCTATCCATTTTGCTAAATCGCATTACATGGGCTGAGATACTTGTTGTATGCCACTATAATTGCAATGCATATCAATTGTGTCGTCCTTCTGCTCTCAGCACCATATACAGCACCATTTATGAACATTTAACGTCCATGCAGCGTGATCATGTAAACCATTACCCCGCAAAGGTGGGGTCGTGAGTCTCAGGCCTGGTCTTGACCGCGCGCCACGGCGCGAAATTGGTGCCATCTCACATCTGATTGGTCGTTCACAGATGTGGTTTAGGGGTTCTCGTGCCGTGCAGGTGCCATGCATGGCGCCAAGAAGTGCCATGGCAAATGGCTGCGCCACGCGCCACGCTGTAAAATATGACGTAGTTTTCAGATCCCCCTCCTCAACTTGCGAAGGCGTCACGTGATGGAGAGAAAAGCTGCTGTTGTGATTGCTGTGGTGCTGGTGTGTGTGCTGCTTCTGGCAGATGATGATGGGGTTGACGAACGACGTCCGTGCTTGCACAGGCAGCGCCTTAACTGGCGCCACCACTCGCAGTTGCTGCTAAACGAAGGCCAATTCACACAATACTACAGGATGTCATTCCGGGCATTTGAAAAGCTGCTGCGCTTGTTGGCGCCAGTATTCGCGTCGACGAGGCGCAATCGTGTCGGCGGACCAGAGGTGGCAAACCTCTTACACCGGTCAACAAGCTGTAAATGTTTATTTCTTGGCTTGCAGGATAGTCCTTCCATCCTGTTCGATCACTTTCAGGGAAAGCAAATCCGTGTTCTACGGCTGTATTCATCAAGTCATGACTGCGATTGAAAACCGATGAACTGCAGTTAACATTCCCTACCACCGAGTTCGAGCAGCGCCAGGCGGCTCGAGCGTTCGCCCGCCTCAATAATAACCGCGTTTTAACGGGCTGTGTGGGTGCTATCGACGGCTGGCTGTGCAGTATCCAAGTGCCCAGGAGAGGAGAGGTCAATCGTGTGGTGACGTTTTTCTCGGGGCATTATCAGCGCTATGGCTTCAATGTGCAGGCGTGGGTGGATCATCGGAGTCGTTTCATTGCCGTGACCAGCGCCTCGCCTGGTGGCATGGGCGATGCGTTGGCATTTTTGCGGTGGGAACTCTCTCGCACTGTACAAACATTTCCTAATGGCCTGTTCCTTGCCGGAGACAACGCTTATTCCAATAGCAACAAGCTTCTCACGCCATTTACAAGACCACAGACAAATAACCGATATCGTGACAGCTTCAATTTTCATTTGAGCCAGCTACGGATCCGGGTGGAGATGGCCTTTGGCCTGCTCGTTAACAAGTGGCGAATTTTTAATTCTCCTCTTCGGGTTGGAGTAAAGCATGTGAAAAGGTTGTTCATGTTGCGTGTATTCCGCACAACTTCTGTATCGATGAGCGGCTGGAGCAAGACGGTGGTGGTGATGTCGACGACGATGACGACATGGCTGCTGCACTCGCCGCAAGAACCGCTGCCGATGAGACGGACCTGACGGTGGGAATCGAGGACATCTCGACGTATCGACCGATGTATGCTTCCTCTCAAGTGTATCCAGGACAGACGTCGGAGTCGGAGTTGCTGCGCAGTGCATACGTGTCAAAGCTGCGAGGACTGAATATTCTCCGTCCTGCCTACAATATCCGCCGCGCTGCAAATGAAAGAGGTAGTGTGTTGGCGTAGGTTTAATTGATTAGCAGTAGCTACGACAAACGAGCTCAAGCACCTACAGTTCATCGTAAAGGCGGCTTCCAGTTTAGCTAACTTGGCGCGATACATGTCCAAGCTGCCTTGCACCGAGCCATCCGTCCGTCCTTGCTGTTCAAGCTCATACAACCGGGCCTCCACTTGTTCAATCAACTTGTGCATATTCATTAGTTTGTCCATCGTGCTTGGAGCAACAGGAGCAATACTGGCAGCAAGCGCATTCACTGACTCAACCAGCTCGCTTTTCTTCTTCTTCGACGAAGCCTGGTGGAGAATTTTTGGCTGTTCTCACTGCTGTGTCCTCGCTTGAGTGAATCAAACTGGTCGTCCCCGCAGAGGCTGCCATCCACGAAGCTTGTCAAGTCATGCTTCACCTTCAAGCACTCTCGGAGATAAAACGTGGCAAGAGCTCCATCACAGTACGAAAAAAATCGTCCCCGTGCTCGCCCGACTTGGTGAACTTAGCCATCGCCTTCAAGTACTTGTTGTTGACATCCTTCCACATCTCGTACAACTTGGAAGCCCCATGCACCACCACAACAGAGGGGTCAACACCATCAAAGCGGACGTCGTCGCTCATAAGGCAGTTGTAGTCCGTGACGTTCGTGTTGAACTCCAACGTCACATCACGCCAAAACGACGAATTGCTGTGGGTTTGGCCAGCGTCGAGCTGCTGGCGTGAGGGTATATCGCCGATTTGAGCGAAGCAAACCGCAAAGAGATCGGAAAACAACACGTTCAGCAGCCGAACGCAGCAGTTGCTAGTCCGTGGCAGCACATCGTCACAGCTGACGCCGGACTCCAGCGTTGCTGCAACCATGGAGCGGTGCAGCGCATCGAACTCTTGCAGATGCTTGACGCGGTCAGCCGTAGATGTCTTTCTTCCTAGGCGAAGTTTGCGACTCGTGCACTCCTTCCGCAGTTGCTCAACTGTCCACGTTGAGTAGTCGTCTGCAGTCGGAGGCGTCGTCTTTCCAGGGTCTGCCACCGTCCACATCGCCGACACTACTGGGGCCAAAGGCATGCTGGCCTTGCTTTCATCTGCAGCAGACGCACGACTTGAGGGGCAGGTGACACCGCTGGCCTCGCTTGCAGGCGATAAGCCTGTAGCTGGGACTCTTTCACCACTGTCTACCATTGCCTCCACCCCGCCAAAAGGTAAATGAGCACAACAAAGACACACGTGGGCGCAGCAGCCAAAAGAACGAGTGGAGCACAAGCACGTGCATATTGATCAACAGCTTCGTCGATGCAGCTTCCTGCGAAGTTGCGCTAGCGTGGTGAAATATTACGAGTCGCGCAAACAGCAAGTGCCGCTGGCACGGAGCGTTTTGGTCCGAACCAGACCGGTGGAACAATGGTGAGTCCTAGCCGCTGGCAGGCACAGCACGTGTGGCGCACGGTCAAGACCGGGCCTCAGGGTCATTAGAATACTGGCAGCCCTGCTGACAGTATTAGACCGGTAATAATACCGCCACCTTCCAAACGACACATGACAAATTGAACGTACAACCTAGGTTTCGGCGCATATGTAATCAAATGCTGCCATGCCCGCAAGCCCTGGCATAACCTCTTCCATCGTCACACGCTCCAATGAATCCGTGAAATTGCCACAGAGTGGTATCCTGACACTGTTGTGATGTAGCGATTCTCCAAAGGATCGCGGCAGCCAACTATCGCCTTTACTATTGGCGGAATCAAGTTACCATTTTGGGCCAATCCCAGGAATAGACGAAGGTTCGTTAACCTCAGGGTGTCGCTACCCTGTGTGCCACTATACCGAGGTGGTCACTACTCGAAGGTTCGTCTGGTCGTGAATCTTCGGATGGGTGGCTTTGACGGCGACGCTTGAATTTCACTTGATATTTGTATAGAATCATCGGGAAGGGTAGATTTAGAGAGAGTAAGAGCCCGCGAGGGCGATACAAACAGAGCAGAATTTTCCCCCGACTTCCCAAGCGGCCAAGCTTCCTAGGTAAGCACCTTTCCCTGTTGTTGTGGGTTATGCCTGCCAGCGAACACAGACCTTTGAGAAGTGAGTGTTCGTTTGGTCAGGCCAAGAGTGAAGAGTGGTAGTTAGAGTCTATTTTGGTTTGACCCTATTAATAGGGAGTGCTGGGCGAAAGGGCACTTGTGTGTGGAGCGCTAGTCGCATTCCAACGTGACTTCCAACCGGAGTTATACTCCGGCGCCCCCGTAAGAGAGTCCACGGGACTAGGCAACCTCCGTCTGCTGGTGCCACGGGGTTTCGAGTGTGAGAGAGTGTTTGGACATACAGGCGAAGGCTCGTGCCTGTAGCGTCGGTTTATATTTGCCTACAGCGTAGACAGTGAGTGGAGGCCACACCGGCTCGGACAGGGTCGGATCTGGTTCCTTCAGATCACGCCCAACATTCGCCTGACGTTCTGGAAGGTGTAATGTTGTGTGCGGAAGCTCACTGTTACCTTAGCGAAAGTTCAGTGGATTCTTACACCACACTGTGGTCAATGACTTCACCGCGGTTTACAATGACGCGATGACACGCGCACCGTAGCCAAGCCCTCTGCGTCTCGTCAATGCGATAGCGAATTTGTACACGCGTATGTTCATGCGATTATTCGTGTCAATTGGCCAAAATCGGCAGCTTGTCTGGTCCCTGAATTGCATACGCCTTGATCGCCACGTCATTGACAGATGTCTCTTCAATTCGTGGTCCTAAACAAAGCCACCGAACAACCGGACACCGGCGCCGCTCGGGTGAGCCCTAAGGGATAGCGCAAAAGCTCGCTCTGGCCGGCGCGGCTACAACGACATCAGTACATTAACCTATCAGACAGCATCACATCGTAAGTACCCCAGTGAGTCAGAAATGTGATTTACTTGATTATCAAGAGTAACGGGACAGCAATATCCACCCAAGAAACACGCCCACATCCACGTTCAGCTTCCAGGTGAAGGCGCGACCTACATTGTGGGTAAACATTGACCCCATGCACCGGCCGAGTCGGATATATTCACGAAATTGTTCGATGAATGGACGATTCGCCACCAATAAGTGCATATGCCTTCTGTGCGTAGATGTATCTGCAGTAAAATACTCATCTAAAAGCTGCCACTTCGGTTCATCCTTTTGCTTCATAATGTATTTCAATTCGACATAACATATAACACGATTGTTGTCTCGCCCAAAGACCGAAAGGCGGCATTGCCATCCACTTCGTTGTCAGAGGTAGTCGCAGTTTGGCGGAGCAGTGACGCTGGATACAGGTGAAAAGCGCAATTGGTCTGGACCAGACTAATTGTGAATCGACATTTCGTCGTCCAAGAAATTAAACCTGGAAGGTCAGGCTAAATGCGAGTTGAGACTATTGAGGATGCAATACAAATATACCGTTTTTTTACTAATGTTTATTGGATCATACCTCGCCGATTTCAAAGTTGTCTCGATGTCTTCCATGATATCACGGAGCTCTGATGAAAGTTTTGCTCATTCCCCAGTTCATTTGAAAGGCCACACAACATCATCGCTTTTCTAGGATACGATATGCCATTCTCATCACGTTTTTGATTCACGTTTCGAACACACCGAGCCGCACGACTTAAATAGAATCTTTTCCTGGGTTTTGTAGCTTTCAGGATAACTGCCCAGCTCTGTTTGGTGTTGAGAAGTTATTTTCTTTGGCAAGACGGCGCTACACTTTATCCCATTCTGCTCGCCACGCGCTTTTAATTCCAAAACACTGGCAAAATATTCCAATTTAAGCCCACTGGCATCGTCCATGAAAATAATCCGCTCTATACCATGAATTTCTCTTCTGTTAAATTTTTGTCGGTAAGTCATTTCCCAAAGATTCGATAATCCATCCGCCTTTTCGGTCCCGAGCAATACGTGACGCCAGGTATGTCGTCTTACAGACCATGAATCGGATAACTAGAATCAGCATTCTGGAATATTATCATGGGAGGCCCACCTTTAATTTTAACGACTAGAGTCATCCCTACACCGCCACTAGCAGCGTCATCGGATCGGATCAACAGTCTCCCCGAAAGCCCAAAGTTATCCCATCATCCATGTTAACCACAAAATGAGGTTTGTTCATGTTAAATGTAGTATTTTCGTCGATCTCACCTTACGTAAATGCGACTGTAAGCCAGTCGAGGTAAGCTACCACGCTTCGTTCGATCTCCGCGGTCTTTTCGGGGCTGCATTCAAGTTCTCTGCACTGGCGATGCAAAACAGCACCATATCGACCACAAACCCGCTGTATCCATAGCGAAGTAATTCGACCTTTAAGGGCCACACATTTTGCATCTGTCTTTTCTGCTCGATAGGAACACCCTGTTACGTCAAAAACGAGTGATTTCACATAGTAATGCTCGCGATAACTTGGTGCCGGTCTTGCGAAGATGACAGAATTCCCCAGGACATAGCTATGGATCCAGTCGACCCAGAGCGCATTCTGGCCTTCTTCCAGGCAGCGCCTTTAAGTCGAAGCGCTTTCTCACCCCTGGTTGCACTCTAGCCACCGATGTTTTAGGGCACGACTCGATATCAAATGTTTAATCGCGATGCTTCCACTAGTGACTTGCTTGCTAAGTTCTCGCCTAGTATTTGCTGCGAAATAGGGCCATGTGTGCGTGCACAGCTTTTGGGATGGAATGTATTTCATCGGCTAAGAACAACTTATTACCACGCGAGTTCGATCGGATAGTGTGGCGCATACTTGCGGCCGGCGCTTCCGTTTCCCAACGCGCTTTCGCTGAAATATGAGAAGATCATTGCCAACGCCGACCCATTAGGTCTCAGCCTCGTCACTCTCATCACCTCCCACCTCGATTGCATCACTGCTTGCATTGCCGCTGGCTGGGTGACACCGCCTTCAAGATGCCGTATTCGTCGGCTGCCATTTGGCTGTAACAAATCATTTAACGTCCTCTGAATTGTAGCAGATGTCGTCGATGCGTTGAGGGCTTAGCGGGAGCAACCTACTCGTGCTGAGAGCTTGATTCGGATCCTCGGTGGCAATTAAACCATCGTAAATGGCCTGCGGCTCGCCGCAAAATACCTGGTTCTTCGTGCCGCATACTTCGCAAGTGTGCGATTCTCCCGAGAAATCTTCGCCGCGACCACTGCATTTGTTCATGTTGTCGCTGTTTACACTGCTCATGGGTTCTCGGGACGCTATAACTGGAGTTCTTGGTGTATGCGTGTTCCTGCTAGAATCGTTGTTGGTGATAAGAGAAGTTGCTAAAACCACGTGGTACTGATAGCTTTAAAGCAATGGCAGAGAACGAAAGCGCGCGGTCTAGTGTTTTGTAGGTATTCGTGACGATTTTCCTGATAACAACTGTCCGGGCTATATGCGAGTCCAGATTGAGTACGAGTCCAGACTAATTGCACTTTTAACCTGTACCAGGAAAAGGTAAGGAAAGAAGCATGCGACTATCTTAGCAGAATGCTAGACATGCAGTTGGCTTTGGGGTGAGGATTTGTACCAAAAGTCAGCGTGAGCACAGTTTAAGGCCTGGATACGACCTTATAATGTGACCGAGGCCAAGAGAAGGTAGAGCAATCTATTTCATAGTTAAACCCACCCACTTGGCAGACACATATCACTGAAGAAGGTGTACCCACTATATGTGCAGAAAATCCTCGGCATGTTAGGATATGACAAATTTATTGGTTTAGCGCTACAGCTGAGTCGACCACTGACTCGCTAATTTTGGCCGGAAGTAAAGGGGGCGACCTGTGACGGAACGTCGACCGATACACAATCGGCTGGCGGCGATTGGCCACGCGCACTGCAATCGCAGCCCGCTCATTCGTGTAAATGTTCAGAAAGTCTACGTCGCCTCTTTCGCCATCGAAGAAGGAAAGGTATATATAGGTCATGGCAAGGTTCAAAGAGATATGTCAATCACAAAGTCTTTCCCTGGGCACCGGTATTCCAACATCGAGAGCGATGGAGCCAGTCCGTGTCGACTGGACGAATCCTCTGTTGGTGTGCAGCATCTTTTTTGCTTCAAAACTGTTTTGTAAAAAAATTAAAAGAATTGACTGATAGTACGGTGTAAAAATGTGACAAATTCTCATAAAATATTCAGCTATAATGTGAAAAGTTACATATAATAAACAAGTTGAACACTACGACCATTTGTCCCAACAACCCACCGGGCGTAATATATCGGTGCAGTCCGCCCTTGGCGTCTCGGCCAAATATGTCCAGCGCCGCACCCTGGCGGCGTCATCAAAATTCTTGGCTTCACGTTGGACATACGACCTAAATCTGCGACATGCGCACAGCTCCTGCTAAATGGCATGTGAAACCCATCTCGAGTCATGTATCCGGGGAGGAATTTCCGACCTGCATTCTGCGTGAAGCGCCGTCGAGCAAACGTCGATGGAGCGCCAGGGGCTGTTCTCGCCCACCAACGCGGACGGTTTGGGGCCCGCTGCAGCCGCCGCCGCCGCCACGCCGTCGCGCTCGCGCAACTCCATCAGCAGCAGACTCAGCATGGCGCCCGACGACGCCTTCGCACGCGAGCCCGAATGTGGCGTCTGCCAGAAGTCGTTCAACATCTTGCGGCGGCGCCACCACTGCCGCAGCTGCCACATCGCCGTCTGCAAGGAGTGTGGCCGCAAGGCCGTGGATCGCAAGCGGCCGGAGCGCTCGCGGCCGCAATGGTACTGCATGGACTGCCTGGAGCAGGACGAGACGCTGGAGGTGACGGGGTCCAGACCTACGCCCAAGCGCCGCGATTCGACGGTGTCCATCGCGCAGAACGCGCCACAAGTCACCAGTGTGAGTGTTTTGCCCAAACAGCTGTTCAAGTTGAAGTGAGTGGTCTTTTTACTGATTTTGTTGTTGTAGTTGGCGAGCACGGCCAAGTTCTGCATCGAATGCGGCAATGAGCTGCCGCCCAGAGTCAAGTTTTGTATCGAGTGTGGCACGTCAGTGAGACAGCAGTTGCTGTCGCCTGTAAGTGTGGATGGAGTGGGTTCTGAAGCGGACAGAGGACCAAGAGGACAGTTCCGAGACTCGATTGACACGGGAGCGTTGATGGTACGTTGCGTTTGGCTTGAATAGTGTAACAAAATGGTATGGATGTTGATCACGGTGTGTTTATTGTAGGTGATTGATGAGAACAGCGGATCGCCGACAGAACCAACTGACGGATCGGAAGATGACGCGCCAGTTGAAGAGACTGACGATGACGAACCCGTTGAAATGAAAAAGAAGTGCCAGTACCTGAAGATGACGAGGATGGGACAGCAAAAGCGAAGGAATACGAAGCGCTGGTAGCGCAATTGCAGGCCGAGAATGAGAAGTTGCGCCAGCGTGTGGAAAAGTTTAAGCGTAAAATGTCGGAGGCGGAACAACGTCGGCTGGAGCGGGAGGAGCAGCATGCCCGTGCTGTCTCCGAGGCCTCAGCTGCAGCCGCTGCTGCGGCAACTGCTGCTGCGGAAGCTCAGGCTAATAATCATACCGCGCCTCCTCAAGCAACGGAAGGTTCCCCATCAGCAGCATCGGCCCCTGCTGCCAACGGAGCTGGCGT
The DNA here is from genome assembly GCA_011947345.1 of Phytophthora quininea. NCBI lineage: Eukaryota > Oomycota > Peronosporomycetes > Peronosporales > Peronosporaceae > Phytophthora > Phytophthora quininea. The sequence goes on along the minus strand of JAAVTG010000577.1, from coordinate 103,307 downwards.
TGCAGCAAAAGACCATCCAGATTATTTAAAGTTTTTCAAACTTCTCTCCATGGGATTACCAGCAGAGCAGGTGAAAATGAAAATGGAGGCATCTGGGTTTGATCCTTCGGTCTTGGATGAACCTGACGCGATCATTGGGGCGGAGCCCCGTCCGCAGCGAGTGCGTCTGTTGCACCCACCAGCGCCACCCTGGTGAAAGACGATGAGCAATATGCCAAGTTTTTCAAACTTCTGAAAATGGGAATGCCTACCGAGCAGATCAAGCTTAAAATGAGTGCGAGTGGGCTGAATCCTGATTTACTTGACACACCTGATGCACCAATGCCTGGCTCTGGGACTGCGTCCGCTCCTGCAGCACGATCTAACCAGATGATGACTGTGCAAGAAGATCCAGCCTACGAAAAGTTTTTCAAACTAATGAAGATGGGGATGCCGCCCGAGCAAATCAAGATGAAGATGACTGCAGCAGGATTAAACGCGGATCTGCTCGATACTCCTGACGCCCCGTCTCCCAATCAGAAGGCAGGCGGCGCAAATGGAGGTTCTCGTGGTCTTCTTGCTGGACTTCCTCCTCCGACGGAAGCTGTAAAGGTGGATCCATCGGCGCTAAAAACAAGTTTGGCTTCAAACTTGACTAAAATGACAGCTCCCAAAAAGCCAGAAGAACCTCAGCTGCCGAAGAAGGAAACGGTAAAACCTAACGTGGAATTGCGCCCTCTGTTCTGGACTCGTGTCCCAGTGAACGTAGTTAGTAGCACCGTGTGGATGAAGCTGAATGACTCGCATGCTGAACTGGATGTTGACGAAATGGAGTGGATGTTCCGCAAGAACCCCGTAGATGCCGCGAAAAAGTTGGACGAGAAGAAAAAGGAAGAAAAGGTGCCCGCTCAGCCCAAAGAGGTCCTTTTGTTTGACCCGAAGAGACAACAGAATGTGTCTATCGCCATTGCTCGCTTCAAGATGTCTTCGGAGGATATTAAAAACGCAATCTACGCTCTGGATGGACAGAAACTAGGGTCGGAGGTGCTCAACGTGTTGATCTCAATCTCCCCACATTGGAGGAGATTGATATGCTGAAAAACTACGACGGCGATGAAAAGCTGCTCGGAAACGTCGAAAAGTTCTTCATGGACCTGCTGACTATCCCTCGCTACACACAGCGCATCAAATGCTTCCGATACAAATTGCAGTTTGAGAACCGCATCCTGGAAACGCAGGCACAGTTGGATACGCTGGTCGCTGCTACGGATCAGGTAACCGAGAGCGATAAATTCCGACGTGTCTTGGAACACATTCTGGCTATTGGCAACTACTTGAACGGCAGCACTCCACGTGGTGGCGCGTACGGTTTTAAGCTCGATACTCTTACAAAGTTGCATGCGTTGAAGTCGGTGGATCCTCGCATCACATTAATGCACTTCTTGTTGCGCCAGCTTGAAGAGAAATCGCCAGATGTCATCACGTTTGCTGGTGAGGTTCCTCACATCGTGGAAGCGAAGAGATTGTCCCTTGATCAGTTGCGCGCTGACTTGTCCTCGTATAATACTGAGCTGGCCATGTTGAAGGGCCAAGTGCGAGCATCAAAGAACGACAAGATTGAGGGGGACAAGTTTTACGAGGTCATGGCTCCATTTGCGAAGGATGCAGAGGAGGTACTTGAGGAACTAGGTCGTGACTTTAACGGCCTGGAGACTTCTTATCACGAATTGGTGACGTCGTTCGGCGAGGACCCACGTAAAGTCGGTCCGATGGAGTTTTTCAGTGTCATGGACGAGTTTGTAACTGAGTTTAAAAAGGCATACCGTCAGAATCAGACAAAAGAGTACCAGGCGATATACGAGGAGGCGGCTGCGGCTCGCGCTGCTGCTGAAGCCGAGAAGGCCGAGCGATTGAAACGCGAGGCTGAAGAGCGCCAGCGCCAAGAAGAAGAGCGGCAACAGAACTCACGAGCTTACGCTGACGTGATATCTATCATCACAACGTGGGCAGGGAAACACTCTCCTGGCAATGAGGAGGCAGTGATAGAACAGTACAAAGATATCTCGCGGAAGTTTGGTGTGGATGAGATCACTGCTGATGCATTCTGTGACCAGGTGCGACAGTGTGTCGGGTCCAAGACGACTTCAAAGATCATTCCACACAGTGCAAAGCTTGTATCGGATGAAGCCAAACGAGCGACGCTACTAGAGGCTCTTACTCGATTCAAAGATCAAGTGAAAAAGGAGAAGGAGTCAAAGAAGCAACGCAACTCGTTGATCTCGCCTCCATCTGAAACCCGAGAGAGATCGTCCTCTGCTGGTCGCAAGCGCAACAAGGTGGCGATGCCGATAAAGGACATCGAGCCTGTTGTCGGAGAAGAGGCGCAGCTACTGCACAAGTCGATCCTGGAGTCCGTTCTGCAGGCGTTTGGCGGCGACGCCAAGAAAATGAAGTCGTTCACGTCGCACACGCGCAAGTACGGCAACGAGCAAATCACGGCCCACGAGTTCTACCAATATTTAACGGCATCATTCGATCCGGACTTCGTGGGCCGACTGGTTCCTGACCTCGCACGTCTCCTCCAGGACTCGGAGAAACGCCACGCACTCATCATTGCGCTGTGTGAAAGCGCGCCTGGCTGGGCGAAATTCGCAGGTCTATAGAGTGGCTCAGTTCGAGCGCCACAACGAGCAATTAAATAGTTTGAAGCAAAAGACGTTGCTACCACGCTGTTTGGCCCCGAGAAAATTTGGAGTGAAGGGCGTGAATCTTGGCTACATTTTAATAAGCGACTTAAGTTTTTGCCATTAGATATGATCGTCTCTGGAGAGTCTAAGAGTAAAGGTGGTGCGGTCGCGTTTATATGATAGTGTGGAGATTACGCACGTAGGCTACCGGAGCTGCTCTGGGGCATCAACGGAAAGTCACTGTAGTGCTTGGGTCGGCGCACCGCTGGGTCCGGTACTGCGCTTCCCTTCTCTTGCTTGGCGCGCCAGAGATCCTGCTGGTCTTTGAGACCACGCACCCAGCGCTTCATGTCGCCCTTGCTCTCCGCTCGCAGAAGTAGCTGCGCTCGGGAGTCTTGACAACGAAGCTGAACACGCCGTGGTCCCCGTTCTCGAACCGCCGGATGGACTCAATGCTCAGCAGATTGATGACCTTAGACGCCTCCTGCGAGTTCTCGTGCTGGTAGTACTTGAGCTTCATGCCCTCGAGCGCGAAGAAGCGCTTGTTCCACTGCGGCGTCAGCAGACGCTCCTTGGCCTTCATCTTGAACAGGTACCCGCTGATGGGGATGGGGCCGCGCTCTTGTGGGGTCTTCATGTTTAACGTGGCGTTTAAGGCGATGTCGGCAAGCTGCCGCTGATTGAGACGATGGGAAAGTGAGGACTGCACTACACCCAGCGGCTCTCAGTCCTCGGCATCTTACCACTTCAACTTCAACTATTTTTTAGCTAATTTGAGAGTGCTATTTCTGACGCGCCAAACTTCTTGCTGAGATAAAGCTCGATGGCTCAAGTGCTGCGCGGGCTTCACACCAACAACCCGGTGCACATTCTTCAATGCACTTGCCAGCGGCAAGGTGCCACAGGAAGCGGACGCACAGTGGAAAATACGCTGTAGCTGGCCTTCAGATTTTGCCTAAAATAATGTCGTTCTAAATTCAAAACGTCTATTCAATCCATGTATTATCTAAACGGCTTGTGACAAGCAAAATTGGATGCGGCGGACACCTTCGCGGGTTCTCGCGTCGCTAGCGATCCTCACGTCCCTGTTTCCGCTCCTAGCAGTCATGCCACCTGCAGCCAACCCGCTGAAGCTGCGTGTGGAATTACAGCAGCAACTGGCGCTCCCTGACGGATTGCAAGGCCCCATGATGCTACGCCTATAGATCCCCGGCCACAGTTGATGAGCTGCTCGACGCCCTTCGCCATCGATTAGCAGAACGATTCGCTGACAGCAACGTCAACGTCCAGGAGTCGACGAGGATGGATATAGCGGTGGAAATTTACGATCAGAAGCTGCAGCAGTTTGCTCCACTTGAAAATACCTCGCAGCTTGGACGACAGTCGCGACTGAGCGTCACGCTTGCCAACGCAGACAACCTGTTCCCAGACCACACATGCTTAGCACTTCCATCCAGGATCTTCGGTGGCGAGGAATTTATGATTGATGGAAGAGCAGTGCACATCGGTGAGGTGGGAACTCGGGCAAGGGCACTGGATTAACGACGTGGGACGGATCTGTTGTGTTGGCCAAATACCTGGAGCATCAACGTCGTAAGGACATTGCTGAGAGTCGTATCGTCGAACTCGGCGCTGGCACAGGACTGGTTGGAATATCTGCTGCGTTGCTCGGTGCAAGGGAAGTGATTCTAACCGACCTCGACTACGTGGTCGACAACCTTGCTGCAAATGTAGCCGAGACGCTTCGGCTGGCTGATAGCGCAGGAAGGCCCGTCGAGTGTGACGTCTCCGCTCGTGTGTTGGACTGGTTCAACCCGCCGACAGATTTGGGCGACATTGACTTTTTGCTGGCGTCGGACGTCGTGTGGGTCGAGGAGTTGATCCCTCCGCTCGTGGAGACCTTCGACACGCTCATCCGGCACTCGTCCGTCAAGACCCGTGTTTTGATGTCGCATCAAAAGCGCAGCACGGCGTCAGACCGACTGCTATTCAGCGAACTGGAGCGCCGCCACCTCACCAAGACGCGCGTGCCGCCAGCAAGTCTGCACCCACAGTTTTCAACAGATCGCATCGACGTCTGGGAGATCAAGCGGTGTGGCATGATCTGTTAAACAAATCCTAGAGCTAAGCGCCACGTGCGTTGACGGCAACTTCAAGAGCTAGTTGCTGGCATCCCATCGAGCTGATGCGTCTAATCCAGATCGCAGGCGGTGATTGGCGGTGAAATGTCCATAGTCACTGTAACCTGTCCATATTGATACTGTTTATAATTGTTTTACGACATATAGGACATTGACTATCTGCATATTACACAAGGTAATAGTAGCTCTGTATAGCGAAATCGCCGTAAGTACGGACTGGGCAAGATCGTTTGACAAGAGCGCCACACAATTGCATTTTCCACGATGTTCGGCCGTCTACATGCCCCCGTCCGCTCCGCGGCGCTTGCCTCCCGCCGCTTCGCCACCACCGAGAGCCGCCAGTGGGTCGCCGCCATGAACAAGCCGCTGGCCGAGTCGGACCCGCAGCTCTTCGACATCATCGAGCGCGAGAAGCAGCGCCAGCGGGACTGCATCAGCCTCATCGCGTCCGAGAACTGCACGTCCGTGGCCGTGCTGGACGCGCTGGGCTCCGTCATGTCCAACAAGTACTCGGAGGGCTACCCGGGCCAGCGCTACTACGGCGGCAACCAGGTCATCGACCAGGCCGAGGAGCTCTGTCGCGCTCGCGCCCTCGAGGCCTTCAACCTCGACCCTGAGCAGTGGGGCGTCAACGTGCAGTCGCTGTCCGGCTCACCCGCCAACTTCCAGGTGTACACGGCGCTGCTGGCGCCGCACGACCGGCTCATGGCGCTGGACCTGCCTCATGGCGGCCACCTGTCGCATGGCTACCAGTTAGGCCGCAAGAAGATCTCGGCCACGTCCATCTTCTTCGAGAGTATGCCCTACCGACTGGACGAGAGCACGGGGCTCATCGACTACGACGGACTGGAGAAGACGGCTGCGCTCTTCCGCCCCAAGCTCATTGTTGCAGGCACCAGCGCGTACTCGCGCCACATTGACTACGCGCGCATGCGCGAGATCTGTAACCAGCAGGACGCTGTGCTGATGGCCGACATGGCCCACATTAGCGGACTTGTGGCTGCCGGCGTCGTACCTTCGCCGTTCGAGCACGCCGACGTGGTGACCACCACCACGCACAAGTCGCTGCGTGGACCGCGCGGCGCAATGATCTTCTACCGCAAGGGAGTGCACCACGTCGACAAGAAGACGGGCGAGGAAGTCAAGTACGACCTCCAGCAGAAGATTGATTTCGCTGTGTTCCCTGGACTCCAGGGCGGTCCGCACAACCACACCATCGCCGCCCTCAGCACGGCGCTGCTGCAGGCCCAGAGCCCCGAGTTCAAGGCGTACCAGACGCAGGTAATCGCCAACTCTCGTGCCATGGTGGCGGAGCTCATGGACCGCGGCTACGAGGTCGTTTCGAACGGCACGGACAACCATCTCGCTCTGATCGATGTGAAGAAGTCGCGCGGCGTGGATGGCGCCCGTGTCGAGTTCGTGCTCGAGTGCGCGAACATGGTGGTGAACAAGAACACGGTGCCCGGCGACAAGAGCGCCTTCGTGCCCGGCGGCATCCGTCTTGGCACGCCGACGCTGACCACCCGCGGCTGCACCACGGACGATTTCCAGCAGGTGGCCGTGTTCCTCGACAGCGGCGTGAAGCTCACGGCCGAGCTTAACGAGCGCGCTCGTGCCCAGGGCGTGAAGAACGTGAAGAACTTTAAGAACTTTGTCGCGGAGGACGCCGAGGCGCAGGAGAAGGTGAACGCCCTCAAGGCTGAGGTGACCGCGTTCGTGCAGCAGTTCCCGACTATCGGGTTCAGCGAGGCGGACATGAAGTACAAGGACTAGCTGCTGCGAGACAGAGGTGAACTACCCGCTTATGGATGGCATCGACGCATCCTTCTTCTCGATAGGACTCCCTGCATGCAAGAGTCAGCGAGTTAGGTAGTTCGAGCTCCCTGCTAGAGAAACTGGCCGGCAGCGCGAGCCTAGACTTTTGCTGCACGGAGTTGACGGGGTAGGAGCATGTCTGTAAGCAGGACTACGGTAACCTTGATACACTACACGAATGTTCAGCACGGCAACCCCATCATGGACTGTGTCAACCACAGCGATGCCAGACGGATACTATGCCAAAATATTCAACTCCACTTGAGCAAATAGGTGTCCACCCATTACATTGTTGCGCCCAATGACCGCGAGTTCAAGTTCGCTTCCGTGCGTTCTCGACCGGGCTGTCCTTGAGAGGGTGCTTGGCCGTCCTGGCGCGGTGCTGGGCATACACTGCCGGGCCATGTGGCCCGCTGACGCCGTGTTTGACGCGTGCGATGTTGCCTTTGTGTAGCCACTTCGAGTAAGCTCCCTCTCTAAAGCGATACTCACGCCCATGTCTCATTGGTCAGCGCGAAATCCCACTAACGACTAGCCTTGACTGGCGCCCAGAATGCTCGCCCTCTATTGGGAGCGATGCCTGGAGAGCAGCAGGTGGCGGCCACCGCTCCTGGCGTGCCCCCGTGCCTCGCCACGAACCCCGCCGCCTGCAGTTTGTGCGACAGCCTACAGGCACGGCCGAAGTGGGGTCCGAAACGGACGTTGGGCTCCTTTGCATCTCTCACGACGGTGACGAGCCCCGTCGTCGTCAAGACGCCCGCTTGATCTCGGACAGTGGGTGCGAACCTGGTTGATCGGGCCTATACAAAGAATGCGCTGTCCACATCAAACTGACGCAAGGCGACCGGCTTCTGACTACCCCTACCCGCGGTATCAAATTTTACAGCTCATATACAAACGCCAAGTCAATTTTATATTTATTTCGAGCATACTGAAGGGTCTTGATCTCCCGCCTATCTGATACTGTCAATATCACAGACTACAACAACTACAGAGGTTGTCATCAATGGGTTGTACTTACAACAATAAAATGCTACTTGAATCAAACTATCTGTTTTCTAAACCGTTCAGAAACGAGTCTATTGTTCACAAAAGAGGCAGCCCAGGCCTCTTCCCGCTCTCCGCTCGGAGCGCCAGAAAGGAAAGGAAACGGATAAGCGGCGAAAAGCTCGCTCCCATTCCGCATCGGCTCCAGCAGCGTCGGACCTCGCGCCGTCTTCCTCCCATTCCTAACTCGCCCCCATACTAGACCTCCGAGCTCGCAGACCAGTGGCAGGCGAGGCTCGGCCATGAAGAAGGAGAAGCACGGAGACCGCGGCCTGCAGCGCCAAGTGCCGGCCGCGCCCCGCGCCGTCGCGCCGCCTCCAACTATCAGACGGTGGAGGACGTGGCCGCCGAGCGCGGCGTGAGCATCAGCCGCCCGCCCATGGAGATGCCCCAGGGTCAGTACACGCCACAGCAGCAGCCGCCGCCCCTGGCGTCCATGATGTCCTCGGGCGCCATTCGCCCGCCGCGCTCGGGCGCAGGCTCGTTCGAGCTGCTGCAGGCCAAATTTGGCTTCCAGGAGGGCAACGTTCGCAACCAGAAGGAGCACTTTGAGTGCTGGGTGCTCAACTACGAGTCCCGCATCTTCGAGGCCGCCGTGACCCCCGTGGACACGGAGAACGCCATCGAGACCATCCACGCCAAGTTCTTTAAAAACTACACCAAGTGGTGCCAGTTCCTGCGCGTACAGCCCTTCATGCTGGACACGGCGCCCTATCCGGGCGCGGCTGAGCGCCAGATCGCGCTGTTCCTGCTCATCTGGGGAGAAAGCGCCAACCTGAGGTTCATGCCCGAGTGCCTGTGCTTCCTGTATCACAAGATGGCCGCCAAGCTGGACGGCATCGAGAAGATGCCCAACGCCCCCGACGGGTCGTTCCTGCGCATGGTGGTGCGCCCGCTGTACCACGTGGTGGGCAAGATGCGCCAGGTCACTCCGCAGAGGAATGGCGCCGGCGTCGACCACAAGAACGTGACGAACTACGACGACGTGAACGAGTTCTTCTGGAGAGAGACGTGCCTCAACTTTGACGAGTTTAACGTTGCCGAAGCCGTAAACTTGCCGGACTACAAGACGTTCAAGGAGAGACGCAGCTTTTGCAACCCCATCCTGGCGTTCTTTCGGATCTACTTCTTCCTGCTCGTCATGCTGCACGTTTTAATTGTGCTCGCCTTCGTCGCGTATAAATCCGACCCGACTGACACGTCAGGGTTCAAGTTTTACGCCAGTTTCTTCACCTCCGAGATCTCGGATATTCGCAACCACGCCTTCTACTCCATTTTCGTGACGATCAGCGGGCTGCTGGCGGCTAAAGTGGTGCTGGACGTTTGGATCGAGGGCCCTCGGGTGTTTAGCCGCCTCGCGTACGCCGTGTCGGTGTTCTGCCGACTCGTTTGGCACACGGTTTTCTTTGGTCTGTTCGCGGCAGTTAACGCTGCACCGTACGAGGTACTGATCGGTTCTAGCGATCTTCTTTCGATGGCACCGGTGTTCATCATTGTGTATATGGCGCCAATCGTAGTAGTATCTATCGTGCAGATGTTCTTCCGTGGAGTTATCTGGCGGTCGGCCTTCTTGAGCTCGCTGGACGGAACGCGTGAACAGTACATCGGGCGCTCGATGGGACAGAGCTGGGGAAGTTTCCTCGGTTACGGGCTGTTTTGGACGATCATTTTGCGTGCAAATTCCTGTTTAACTTGCAGCTCATGGTGAAGCCTCTCATTGGCCCCAGTGTGGAAATCTACAACGTCGATGTTTCCCAGGACCAGCTTGAGAACGGCATTATTGAGTCAGACCACAACATTGCGTTCCTGTCCGCGATGTGGGCGCCTGTATTTCTCGTGTACATTTACGACTCCCAGATTTGGCTGGCCATCGCCCAGGCTATCGTTGGTGCCATCATTGGTTTCCGCCTCAAGATCGGTCACTCTGCTCGTATCAACGAGTTTGTGAAGCGTCTCCAGGAAGCCCCCAACCTTTTCGACGAGAAGGTGGTCTCTGCAGCAGCTCGTGGACAGCTCGCCATCAACAATAATCCTCTGTCGTCGAGCTCAGTTGCCCCCGATGCTAACAGCCGGCTCCGTTTCGCCGTCGTCTGGAATGAAATTGTGAGCAGCTTCCGTCTATCGGACTTGCTAGATGATCGCGAGACTGCGATTCTTCAGTACCAGATTTCAGACACAGGAGCCGTGGAGGAGCCCGTGTTTTTGATTGCTGGAGAGGCCCAGGCGGCCGCGGAGATTGCTGCAAAGTCCAAGACCAAGCGTATGAGTGACGGACAGCTATTTAAGGAGCTGAAAAAGGCTGGCGTCTTCGGCTGCGCCAACAACTGCGTCGACATTTTGTTCCAGATCTTGCGACAGCTGCTCGGGCCTCAGGACTCAGAGTTGATTGGCGTCTTCCACCAAATCCTTTCTGGTGGCAGAGTGAGCGGCGTGGTGAACCTCACGCACGTTAATTTAGTTCGTGAGAACGTGGTCGACTTGCTTGCAAGCATTTTAGATTTACCCGAGCCGACTGTTGTGCCCTCTGGAGGGACATTCGGTTTCCTGCACGACCAAGTACTTGTCGTCGTCCAGCGCGTCGATGCCCTTCTCAAGAGCATCGAGCTAATGCTGGAGGAAGAATGGATGGCCGAGAAGCTGCGTAAGTCTGTGTTCGCAAAGATGACGCCGGACCTTGCTTACCAGAAAGAACAGTTGCTATCCATTTTTGCTGATCGCATTAGCCAGCGCGACTCGAACTCGCCTACGCGATCCACGTCACCCAGCTCGAATGAGAGTGTCGTGTCTCTTTCAACGCGCCTCTTCTTCCTGCTAACGCTCGATGCAGCAGATGCTCTACCCCGTTGCCACGAAGCACAGCGTCGCATGAGCTTCTTCTTGAACTCTCTGCACATGAAAATCCCGACGATTGACTCGATTGCTGCGATGAAGTCGTTCTCCGTGGTCACACCGTACTACAACGAAACTGTGCTGTACTCGGTGGACGAATTGAACGGCCGTGTCGACTCCAACCCGCTTTTCCGCAAGGTGGAGCAAAAGGGCCGCGATTTGAGTATCCTGAAGTACCTGATCACGTTTCACGACGACGAGTGGGGTAACTTCCTCGAGCGTGTTGGGGTGGCTTCCATTGACGAAGCTCTCGCTGAGACGCCCACTCAGGTTCGCCTCTGGGCATCGATGCGTGGACAGACATTGGCGCGTACGGTGCACGGCATGATGATGTACGAAGATGCATTGAAGATGTTGCGATGGCTCGAGATTGGTTCTGACGAAAACATCTCCCACCTCGAGAAGATTAAACATATGGATCGCATTGCAGGTCTGAAGTTCTCGTACGTGACGAGTTGCCAGATCTACGCCGACCAGCTAGCTGCTGGAGATCCGCGTGCAGCGGATATTGACTTGCTTATGCGTAAGTACCCGAATTGGCGTGTCAGCTACGTCGATACTGTGCGCCCTCCGGTTGGAAGCGGAACAGATCCTCGTTACGACTGTGTGTTGATCAAATCCGATGGCGACGAGATTGTGGAGGTGTACCGCTATGAGTTGCCAGTCATTGGCGAGGGCAAGCCTGAAAACCAGAACATCGCGATGCCTTTCACTCGTGGCGAGTACATTCAGACGATCGATATGAACCAGGAGCACTACTTCGAAGAAGCTCTCAAGATTCCGAACGGGAACTGCAGACGGGCGAGACATTACGATTATTGGCATGAAGGAGCACATCTTTACGGGTCGTGCATCTTCGCTGGCTCACTTCATGACACTTCAGGAGCTGGTGTTTGTGAGTCTGACGCAGCGTGTGCTTGCGAACCCATTGCAGAGTCGTATGCACTACGGTCACCCCGATGTGTTTGAGAAATCGTTTGTTATGTCGAATGGCGGTGTGTCCAAGGCCAGCAAAGGTATCAACTTGTCCGAAGATGTGTTTGCTGGCTACAACGCAGCTCTGCGTGGCGAGCAGATTACCCACGAGGAGTTCATGCAATGTGGTAAGGGTCGTGATGTGACTTTGAGTCAGATCAACGCTTTCGAAGCCAAGTTGTCGAACGGTAGTGCTGAGAGTTCCCTGAGTCGCGAATCGCATCGCATGGGTGCTGGGATGGACTTCTTCCGACTCAACTCGATGTTCTACGGCCACATGGGCTTCTACATTTGTAACGCGCTGGTGGTGCTTTGTGTGTTCGCCTACGCCTACGGTAAGGTGTACATTGTGCTGCACCAAGAGATCCAGGAGTCGGCCATTATCACGACGAGCTACTTGGATGATCTTGCTGAAGTGTTGAACACCCAGTTTATCTTCCAATTTGGTATGCTGATGACGATCCCGTTGATTGCTACGCTGTTTGTCGAGTACGGATGGCACCAGGCTGTGGTGAACTTTGTAGAACTCATCGTGACGCTCGGCCCGGTGTTCTACATCTTCGAAACTGGTACAAAGTCTCACTTCTATGATGTTGCTATCATGCGTGGTGGATCCAAGTACCGTGGTACAGGACGTGGATTTGCTATCATTCGTGAAACGATGGTTAACTTCTACAAGGAGTACGCGGCCTCGCACTATCGAAAGGCTGTTGAGCTGATGGGTCTGATGATCATCTTCGGCACTTATGGAAACTTCAGCATCGGCACGAACGCGCTCACTGAGTACTGTGCTACTGCCGACTTTGACTGTGACACCAACCCGGACCAAATCCCGTCGAACATTACTCTGCTCAACGCGTACAGCTCCAAGGGCCAAGACTACGGGATTGCTTCGTTTGCAGTGTGGTTGCTTGGGGCATGCTGGCTACTGGCGCCATTCCTCTTCAACACTGACGGCTTGGACTTTTCCAAGACTCGCGTGGACATCACGTACTGGATGACTTGGCTCATGTCTGTGAAAGTGGAGGATAACGACGAAAGACTCCTTCCGAACCACATGAGCAGCAGCCCCTCGGGTCCGATGGACACTTGGAACGATTTCTACATGTACGAGGCCAGTCTCATGTACCCCATTGGTCTCATGAGTCGCCTAGTGTATGCAGTCCGTGAATTCCGCCACCCTCTGGTCATGTATTACGCTTTCATCTACGCGTTCAAGTTGAGCGACATCGGGTTGCTGTTGGCCTGCATTGGTGCTATTGCCATGGTGCTGTGGGTTGGCGGCTTTACCATTGGGATGTGCATGCGCAACAAATTCCGTGTCGCGCGTGCTTCATTGTACGTGTTCATGGTCGTGCTCATTGGCGTTGCGCCCTTCATTTGGGGGTCCATGGAGAACTGGGATGGCATCAAGTCGTTCTCGCTGACGATCGCCATCTTTACGGGGCTATTTTCGCTGCTTCATTACCTGCAGCTACTGCACGGGCGTTCGGTTTGCCCATCGCGAAGTGGGGGCTTGTTCGCGAGTTGGCCTTCTTCTTTGACGTTATCGTAGGCTTGTTCTTGGTGCTCCCTCTGTTGGTGCTTTCGGCGTTCCCCTTCATGAAGACGATCCAGACTCGTATGATGTACAACGGCGGCTTCTCGCGTGCATTGAGCTCTGGTAGTGAGTTCGCTGCGTCGCTAAGTGTAGTCGTCGGTGGCCTTGGCGGCTGGTCGTATGGCTGGTTGACTTGCCTCATCTTCTCGCTGGGCTACGTCAACTCTTCGTCCGACAATTTCGTCAACGAATCGTTCGTCTTCTTCAACAACAGGACATTGGAAGGCGCTTTAGATTTGTCCATGATCAAGGTCTACGCTGCCGGCGCTGGTGCTGTCGGTGTGATTCTGAGTGGTGTGTTAGCGCACTTTATTGGCCGGCGCTGGACGATTGAGACGGCTTGCGTCGTGACATTCGCTGGCTGTGCGCTGGTGTGGCTCGAATCGAGTGGCATGGTGCTGATCGGCATTTGTTTGGCGTCTGCAGGCATTGCCATGCTCTCGCTCGTGTGCCCGCTGTACAACTTTGAAATTTGTATGCGCGGGTGGAAGGGAAGGGCGTGTTGATGTTCCTGACTAGCGCGGCGCTGGGGTATATGATCGAAGCCGTTCTTGTCAACAACATTAACGCTACGACCATGTCCAAGGACTGGAGTAACAGTCCATACCATGACTGGCAGTGGCAGTTTATCTTCGGTATTATCCCCCTAGTGCTGCTTGTCCCCAGCGTGTTCTTCCTGCCGGAGAGCCCAGTGTGGGAGTACCGCCGTAGGAACGACCCCAAGCAAGCCGAGGCCACCTTGGCACGTCTACGACAGCGTCACGATGTCATGGACGAGGTACAGGAGCTGAAGGACTCCTTCGTCGTCAAGGAAGGGCGCGTGAACGTCATGTTCCGCATTGTGCTTGTAGTGGTGCTACAAATTACATACGCTCTGTTCACTTCTGGCGCTCTCCTGCATCGCTTGCTGGTGCAGCCGTCTCCCAGTCAGACGGGTGCTCAGACATCCAAGTGGGAGATCTACTACGGCATCATGACGTTTGTCGGCGCAGTGCTGAGCTTGCTGACGGTCGACAACCTTCGACGCAAGACGATCTTCAAGGACGTGCTGCCGTTCTGTGCCTTGCTGTCGGTCGCCTGCGGCGCGTTGGGCCTCGCCGACATGGACGACAGCGTCGTGACGCAGATCCTTGTGTTCGTAGTGTTTGCCAGTGGTGCGTTGAGTCTCACATGCGGTGTCTGGCTCACTGCCATCGAGGTCTTCCCTCCGTACCAACACTGCCGCTACATTGCGCTGTCCTTCGCCGTGTACTACGCAGTGCAGGCCGCGATTTACGTGGCTGAGCCATCGTTCGCCATCAGCCACTTGATCTTCGCTGGCCTGTGTCTGCTGCTGACTGTGGCCATGTTCGCTGTGTGCGCCAGTACCAAGGACGGCGCCATTGAGCTCAAGAGCGAGAAGAAGATGCGCAAGGAGGCCGAGGCTGCCCAGGCGATGCCATCCTTCGCGCAGCAGCGTGCGTCCCGATCCCAGAGCTTCCTGCGCTCGCGCTCCCACGTGAACCGCTCGTCGTTACGCTACTCCCAGTCAGCGATGGGGACTCCGCAGGAGGGCAGCTACCAGAACTTCGAGTCTCCTGCAGGGCTAAACCTCAACGGCGGCACCCGCCGGACACTCAACGGCTCCGCCGCATTGTAAGCAAGCGGCAGTCGTTAGCAAACAGACCCCGCTCTCGAACCACAGGGTGCGAGCAGGGGAGTGAGAGTAAATGATGAATATGTATGGTTTTCATAGTGCTGGACGACATTGCCGTGCTCGTTTTCCAATGTCGACAACTTGGTTAGTCACCACCGCCGTCTGCATTAGGAACTTGGTGACTAATCACGCCAGTGCGGCTGCCATCCGGACCCACAATCGATTTGGTTCTCTCTCCTCGGAACATGCGCCAGCCTCGACGCCGAAACTCGACACGCGACCGCGATGTAGCGGAGCTCTCGAAGCTGCGGGGGCTTGTTCTCGAGTTAGAAGCCCATCTTGTTGCACTGCAGCGTGGTGGGCAGTTGCAATCCCAACCGCACGAGTCTTCATGGAGAGGGCTCTCGCAGCGCCAAGCACGACTGACAGAAGCCGCTCAGCGCACCAACCGCGCACTCTTTGAGCGCGTGCAAAGCAATGCCGACTGGATCCAGCGGCTCTGGGAGCTGCTGTGTGAGAGGCGGCTAGCGGATACCACAAGCAACCTCAAGAAGACCGCAGAGCTGCAATGGCAAGTGGAAGACGCCGTCGTCCTGGAACAGCTCAAGCAACAAGCGACCTCAGCGGCAGACAAACTGCCAGACGTCTTTGCAAAGCACGGCATTCAACTTGACGCGGACGCGTTGACAGAGCGATGGACCCATGTGAAGGTGGGGAACTTGCAGTCGACGCTGGTGTGTGTTCGAAGTCTTCCCTTTGACATGCACTCGACATCGGCGGCGCTGTGGGCGGCGCTATCACAACCAAACACGCTTGGCTGCTGTGAAGACAGCACTGATATGATGCGAGCTCGTGTCTTGGAGCTGACTCCGACGACGTGCAGCATCAAATTTCAGGAGCAGATTTGCCTGGAAGCAGAAGCCACTCCGGCCGATTACCACGCTGTGATCCAGCGAGCGACCGTCGCAGACCCGCAGCATCTAAACGTTCTCGTGTGGCAGTCGTTGTTTGTTCTGGACGATAAAACTCGGCACAGCGATACGATGTGGACAGCAATTGCTCGGCATCCGGCGGGAGGTCTCCGGTCGATCGTCGCAGTCGTGTGCCAGTCCCAGATTTGTGCGACGAGCGAGTCGACCGCTATTAGCATGCAGACTTCGGTCATGGCGTCTGCCGAAGCCTGCATTGACAACGCTCTCTTGAGCGCGGAAAGTGTGCTACTCCAGGAAAGCTCAAGTTGCAACGTAATTCAAGCAAAAGCGATGATTCTATTCAGACCATCGCAGTGTGAACGAAACAAGCGACGCTAAGCTAATCAAAGCCGTCTGAAGCTCGTAAATTGGCGCACTGATTCATCAAGTGATGACCTACACGATCACAGTCGAGTCTTCCTCGACCGCCTTCAGCAATTCCTCCGCAGTACGGAAGTGAATGTTCGGGAAGAACTCGTCGCGATCACGCTGCACCTTGACTTGGTCAAACTTGAGCGCTCCAGTCGGCACGTACAGCTTGAACTCCGCCACCATCACGGATTCAAATGATTCCTTCTTGGCGATCTCCTCTTGCAGCGCGTTCACGGACTCAAACACGATGTTGAGATCGGGGATTCCACCCGCAGTCTTCATCGTCTCGGCCACCTGCAGCCAGGTCGTCTGTGTGCCTTGCACGTACGTGAAGTTACGCCATTTGTTGGGACTTTTAAGCAGCTCAGCGACAGCTTTCGCCGTGTCACGAGCGCTTGTGAGCGAAAACGGCTCGTTACCGGTGCCCGGGATCGTCATAGTGTTTGTCGACCGATCCAACGGAAACAGAGGACCAATGTCGCCGTGGTATCGGTTGACTGGCAGGACAACGTAGTCGGCCAGCCACCCGAGCGAGATGACGGTCCATTCGAGCTCGTTCTGCTCCTTCAACGCGTTCTTGACGATCGCGTTGAACTGGAAGATGGAGTCTGGGGTCTCCGGGTGGTCTTCCGTGTTGCCGCCGAACTCAGACGGAATGAACCGCTTGCACTTTGGCGTCAGCTTGCAAGCTTCAACCAGCGCCAAGTGGACATCCGCAAACGTCTTGTCCATCCCAGAGACTGTGCTGATGAGAGCGTCGCAGTCGCGCAGGAGCTCGGCGAGCTGAGCCACGGACGAGTAGTCGGTGATGCGCTGCTCCACGATACCGTTCTTGCCGTCCAAAAGTCTTTGTGCGACCGAGTGAGAGCGACCACTTCGTGTCCGGCTGCGGGGAGTTCGTCGAAGAAGTGCTTGGCGAAGCTCCGGTTCCGACGACGGCGACGCGCATATTTTGGTTGAAAAGATGAAGAGCCTGGGAGGTGTTTGTGTGATGTCGAAGTCGACGATTGAAAAGTGAGAGCAGAAGAAATGCAAAGGTGCGATGAGTCAAAGCAATCGGGCGAGCTGCGAGTGCAGTGACTAATCCAGTTGTCCAAGCGCTGATGATGTCACCCAACACGAGTAAACTATTAGTCACCGCAGCTTGAGCGGAACTACAACATGCAGCTAAACTTTTTTATCAAGAAGCTTTGCGAGTTTGTTGCCCTCTATCACCTGTATGTATATCAAGCTCTCTAAGCTACACCAAGCGTAGCTCACATTTACGCAGAGAGTGTGGCCACTTCGTCACGCAACGTTTGCTCCGTCTCGAGCTTCTGCAGTTGGTCATCGTTCAGCGAGTCACCTGCCTCCTTCTTGGCCTTGATGGCGTCGATCTGCTTGAGTTTCTTCAGCAGACCCTTCACCTTCTTGGCCTTCTCCTCGGAAGTCAACTCCACCGGAGCTGGAGGTGGGGTCGGCTTTGCGGGCGCCGCAGCGTTCACCTTAGCAAGTGCCGACTCCACAGCAGCCTTAGCCTCGGCAGCTTCCTGGGCCTTTTTCTTACGGGCGCTCTTACTAAGCTTCTTGGGTGCCGGTGCAGCTCCCATGCCAGGAATTGTACGAGGAGCAGCCATGCCGGGAATCGTAGCAGCACCACCGCGGGGAGGCGCGTACTTGTTGCGGTCCAGCTTCTTCGACCCGCCCACTTCCTTGCGCATCATAGCAGCAAGCGCTCCGGTCGAGTTCGGCGGTCGGTAGGCTTGAGGCTTGGGGGCGGCCTTAGGAGCCGACGAAGAGCCAAAACCCGCTTCCTCGCCCTTCCGGCGCGGCGACTGCGGTCGGTTCGGGTACGTGTCGGGAGCTGCAGGGCGGAACTGCAGGTCGTAAAGCTCCCCACGCTCCTCCTGGTGAATGGGACCAGTGCCATCGTAGCGGAAGACCTTGAAACCATTGTCTACACGAAGGCGCGGGAACGTCGTCGCCGTAGCGAAGTAGCGGCTGTCCGGCGACCACGCAAAGGTGGTGGCGGAGTTGGACGTCGCGGAGCCCATCTTCTTGAGCTTGTTGCGCTCCCAGAAGTCCATGTCGCCGCGCAAGTTGCCGAATCCAGCAAGACACAGGAATCGACCGTGCGGGCTCCAGCTCACGTGGTTGCGAGGGGCTGCACCGAACTCAAACACCGGCAGCGCTTTGTTGTCGTAGAGCGTTGCGTGGGCGGGCATTGCGCCTGCGATCACCACAAATCCACGGCCGGTGGGGTCCCACGCGACGTCATGCACTGTGCCCTCCTTCGTAAGCGGCACAATGCAGTCATATTCGCCGTCACTCTGCATGAAGAACAGACCCGTCTCACCGTAGTAAGATTTGCCCGAAGTGTCCACGTCCGTGCGCGTTTCGATGATGAGCGCACTGCCCGTTGGGGACCACTTGAGGCTCACGTCCTGGGCCTTGTAGAAGCTCTTCGTCGCCGACGGCGTGTCCAATCCATTCGGGAACTGGTAGATCTTGACACTCGCAGGCTTGCCCTTCTTCTCGGGGACAAACAGCGCCACCTTGTACGGAGCACTACCAGGAGCCACACTGAAGTTCGCCACGTTCTATCCATACACAGTAGCAATCATTAGACAATTTGTACCAGAGTTCTAGCAACCAGACAGTTCCTCTTACAGGCAGGTTAATCTGACCGATAGGGCCCGCAGCAATGTCGCGTCCGCCATACAGCACTACGCCGTTAGCGCTCTGACGTGCGCAGATGGTCTCGTTTGACGACCACTGCAGAGGTGGCCATTTGTCGCGGGTGTACGACTTGTGGTTGAAGCGCGACACCTCCTGTCCAGTGGCGACGTCCCACACGATCAAGTTACCCAGCTCTGAGTCCTTCTGCGGGCGCTGCCACGTGAGCAGGTGAGACCCCAGAGGCGACCAGTGCACCGCCAGCACGCCAGGATTGCTCACGTCCACCTGGACAGCGCCAGAGTCCGCGTCGCGCACCGAGAAGCCCGTGGAGGAGCGCACCAGCACCAGCAGCTTCCGTCGGGCGAGAACTCGAGCAGATCGGCGACGCCTGGAGCCTCGAAGGCCTCGTCGCGTTCGATTTTGACAGCGTCTTTGCTGGAGCTGGGAGGACCCCACAAAGCCTCCACGCCGGTCTTGCCACGCAGGAAGAGCTTGGTACGAGGAACGTCACTGGATTCTGCAGTGGAAACGGGTCAGGACAGCTAGCAAGCAGGCACAGGAGAGACCATCTAGCCACCTTACCTGCCATGGTCACGACTTTGTTTGGCTCGTAGTGGTTTGAGTAGGAAAATGGATACAGATTAAAGATGGCTACATACAAGTTGCAGGTGATGCACGAAGATGTATTAGACCAGGGGTTGCTTTAGTGAAGACGGTGAGATCTCCGCATCGATATCTTCAGGCGCTTCGAGTTGCAAGGACCCCAAGTTTTCACAGACAGAGTATGTCAACTTCACTGAAGCTGGCGTCGCTGCGAGCATTGCGATCAACCCAATCGCCCACATCAACATGTTGACGAGGACGTAGGCGACTGGTTTGTCTTCGTAGCTCATCCACTTGGACAGGAGAGGGTCGTTCCCACTAGTGCAGATCGCAATGAGAGGCTGCACCACGACAAGTCCCACAGCCACGATGCTCAGCATTCCGACGACGGACTTGAAGGAGATGAAGTACTGCGCAGACTTCCAAGCCCTGCGGGTCAATATCTGGTGCGGCGGTGTATCAAACGGGTCCGTCAGGATGTCGATGACGTCGTAGCCGTCTGTACGGTACGTTCGGTGTAGCGTGCTGAGTTGTAGCGTCAACTTGGAAGGATCAACAAGTTTCGTCAACTGGAAGTCTGCTTTTAACAAAGCCGCCACGGCGAGACCCGAAGGATAGTAGACAGCCGCTCCAATCGCGCTGGCAATGAAAGTCGGAATAAAGACCAGTCCCACAGCCAACATGACCAGGAGATACCCGTGGATCAGCGGACAGCACACTGAATCTCTCAGCAGAGTTCCCCCAACCCATAGAGCGCTCGAGCGACGATCGTCCACAACGCCCAAACTCCAGCGACCGTAAGCATCACGACCGCGAGGATGAACCCCGCAACTGATAAAAGGCCGTTCAGCAAGTGAAACACCAGCAAAATGCTAAATCGCCGGAACCAACTAGGTAACGCGCAGCTGATCTTCGACGCAGAAGCGCAGCATCGAGCTCTCGACTTTGGCACAGGCTTAGATACCACTTCAAACTGGTGATTGTCGTTGGGGTCTTTTGGCACCGTTCTCGCTTGGATCATACCTGCAGACTTTGTGCTTGATCGACTATTTCAGAGTGAGATTTCCGGCGAATGAAGCCAAATAAAAGTGAAGCTATCAAATCATGCATCCACATCATACTCTCACACTTTCCATTGTGTACGGCATTTTCACAGCAGAGATGCCTTCAGCGATGGCAACAATATCGCTGATTCGACGTCTTCAGACGCCTCGCTTACGGACCCCAACTTTCTACCCACCGAGCGTGTCAAACGAACGGAAAGTTTCCCATTCCAATCATCGCCACCAAGCCGATCGCCCACAGTATCACGTTGGTGGCGATGTAAGCCTCCGGTTTGTCACCGTAGCTCGTCAATTTCGACAAAGAGGGTCGTTGCTGCTAGTACAGACCGCGAGGACAGGCTGGACAGCAACAAGAAAGACTACCACAACACTCAGCACGCCGACGACGACCTTGACGACAGCAAAGTACATGACCAACTTCCAGCCCTTGGCATTCAATATCGAGCGCGATGGCGTATCAAAGGGTCCCGCAAGGTATACCCCCAGCCAAACTCATTAGGGCGGCGAGCTTGGTGGATCGTGTCGATTTCCAGCGTCAGATCGGTGCCCTTGACCAGTTTTGCAACTCTGAAGTCCGCCTTCAACAGAGTCGTCATCGCGAGAACCGAAGGATAGCAGAGAGCAGCTCCAATCGCGCACTCGACACAAATGACACCGACGGCCATTAGCACAGCCATCGAGATGAGAATCCACACCAAGTGCGCCGGAACGCTCCATGCGCCGGCTGTCTCGCCAACATAATTGAACACGCGCGAACACAAACTCCAAGACAACCACATCGCTGCACTCAGCAGCATCATTGCCGCAGAAATAAACCCGGCGACACCCACCAGGAAGTTCAGCGTGTGGAAGCCCAACAACAGGAGGAAGCGCCTGAACCAATTAATTCCTAGTACCAGCTGGCATCTGGGCTTTGGGGATTTCTTCGACACCCCGAAGACCGTGATCTGGGGTTTCTTCGAGTCGCTTAGCATTCTGTCAGGTCGAGGAGTCTGCTGCTGTCGAGAGCACTTGCTGTCACAAGGAGTTTTCCGGAGTGAGCCAGGCTTCAGGTGTCAACGTTGAATGGATGCAAAATCAACAAGCTGGATTTTGTGATATGTATTCACCAGGCGCGCCATACCATATGCATCATTGCCCTTATAACAGCGAGATGACCTTCGGATTGTTGAAAACGGCCGTTTCAAAATTGCCTTGTCGTGTTTGAGATCAATCTTCATGCCAGGCAGAGCCTTGGTTGAGCCACAGGATGCTGTACGTCAACGCATTATTGCTCTGGCTGCTACGCTTCTTGACTTTCGGTTATTTCTTTGTGCGATAGGAGTATCCTCACGTACCGACCCCCAAAGAGCTGGAGCTCTCGCACCAGCTCGTAACACTCCAGCAAGAAAAGATCTTCGTGAAAATCGAGCTCTCGAGCAGATCCGAGACTTGGAGTCTCAAGTCCACAAGTGCGTTCCACCTCTTGGATATTGTGCGTGCATTGTACATAACCTCTGAAGCGATGAAGACTGGTAATAGATTGCAAGTCCGCGTTCACGAGCTCTCTCAGATGCTGCAAAGTACAAAACGCGACCAAATACTGACCCAGCAATCAGCCATCGAGGAAGAACGGAAGCGTTGGAAGGTGAAAGTCCAGGCACTGCAGGCGGAACTCGACCAAGAACGAAATGACCAGGAGGCACAGAAGCAATGGCAGAGCAGGTTCCTCCCAAAGCCACCGCCAAAGAATCCTGATGACAGTTTTACTGCTACGGAATCGACCAACGCCAACGTTATCGACCTAAAGGAAGACGTTTTTTCGCGCTTTGCACAGAGTCTAGCTCTGCTGCCATCGTCACAAGCACCACACATTGCAGATGCCGGAGCGCTTCCCTTCTTATCGCACTTGCTGCATCAAAACATGGGGGATGTCGTCACTGGATCTGTCCTTCTTGCACTCGTCCATATCGCGATATATCGGAGCAAATTTCGTTTGGTATCAGCTAGTAGTGGCGTGGATATCCGCGAACAGATCGTCAAGGCTGGCGTTGGAACGGCTTTGGTAGACATCCTTGAACACTCTAGGAATTCCCGCGTTCTCATCGAAGCAGCGCGCTTGTGTGCAGCTTTGGCTAGTCATATCCCGAACAAGCGCGTGCTGGCGTCGAAGAACATCGTACGCTTTCTAGTTCAGCATCTCATGCCGCAAATTCCTTTGAAAAATAGAGACAAACGTGATGATGACGACGAGGAAGACATCTCCATCCAGTTGGAGAAGCTGCCACTTCCTGGCGAGGCCACCGTTCAACAGAACATGCTGAGTGCTCTTGTCAACCTTTCTTACGGTGCGTATTAACATTGCACTCACTCCCCCAGTGATGTTGTGGACTCATAGCTGCCATTGCTTCTAGACTCCGAGATCTTGCGATCGCAGATTGCTGCCAGTCCTCACTTTCTGCTGGTTGTGGTGCGGTATAATCGAGAAAGTTCCAGTGCTGAAGTGCAGGCTGAGGCAGCAAAGCTGCTGGGTAATATGGCCTTTAACCACTTGGTCAATCAGAGCGCGATCATGGCGGTCGAGGCGTCTACAGCACTCACCGCTTGCCTCACAGCGGCCAATCTCCAGAGAAGCCCTCAACTCGTGCGAGCTGGTGCTATGGGACTCGCCAATTTGGCGTACACCTCCGTCAACCAGCTTGCCATCGGATACAGCAACGCGTCGACGCTATTGCTGCAGTTGTTAGTAGATGCCGTGAAACAGCCTTTGGTGGTGGAAGCAGCAGCAACTGCTCTTGCTTGCCTTTGCCATCAGAATCCCCCAATAAAGCTCGAGTCGTCTCTCAAAATGGTCTGCAGGTGCTGCTGTACGCACTTACTGCAGTTCCTGATCCCGGCGAGGCCGGAGA
The DNA here is from genome assembly GCA_011947345.1 of Phytophthora quininea. NCBI lineage: Eukaryota > Oomycota > Peronosporomycetes > Peronosporales > Peronosporaceae > Phytophthora > Phytophthora quininea. Next base: position 79,982 of record JAAVTG010000577.1, on the reverse strand, counting down.
CGACAGCCACCATGGACAAGCACTAATAGCTCTTTGCGAAAGCTTCGCCGTCATCGCAAACTCCAGACCAAGCCGACAGCAAGTGATGGAGCTGGACGGACACTTTCTTCTGTGCCAGATCTGTCATCAATGTGCTGCAACTACTTCTCCGAAGCTACTCGAGTCCTCAGCACGCGCCATTTGTGCACTCGTTCCGCCACCGACAGAGCGAACATCATTGCTAGCAGACAACCACGAGAGCAAATTGGAAACCAAGTCCATCGGTTTGAAGGCACTGGAGCGAGCCCGTCACTTGCTCTCACAGGAAGCTCAACAGCCTGGTCATGACGATGACACTACAGTTGCTGGGAGACGACGGTGGCTCACCCAGACAATCGATCGGCTTACAAAGTACCAATCCTCCCCAGCACCCCGCCATTCGACAGCAAAAGTTCATTCACCACAAGAAAGCGAAGCCTCACTCAACGAGTTTCGCGACCGCAGCAGCTTCTCCATGGAGTCTCTCACTACCATCCCGCCGGACGAACTGTGTCCGCTCTTCTACAATTAAAAACTCAAAGTTCTTCAGTAAGTCAAAGCTTCCTGCTCGATGCAGGACCCTTCTTTTTATTAGTAGCTGCAGTCTTCACCGCACCTCCTCCTTGTCTTCTTCCATGGCCTCCAGTAGCTGCTTTAACTCCGTCCAGAGTTTCTCTCTGGCCTCGCCTTCCAGCGCACCGTCCAGCTTGGCGCTCTGCTCCTCGCCGCTCTGGGCGAACCAGACCTGGCAGATGTGCGTGTCGCCCTCGGGCAGCGGCAGCGCGTGCTTATCCTCGAGCCATACGGGCGGCCCCTTGGTCACCAGTCGCCGCAGCTCCGCCTTGCAGTCTGCCTCCTGCACCTTCTTCATGTATGTGTGGAACTGCGAGCCCAGCAGCTGCTGCACCACGTCCGAGCAGAAGAGCGCCGGGTGCCAGCTCAGGCTGGGTGCCGTCTGGAACTCGCAGTAGTTGCCGTCTTCCTCGGTGATGTCGTCCATCGTCGCCATGCACTCGAGTTCCGCTGGGGGCTTGCCGTGCGCTGCCATTTCGTTTGCAGTGAGTAAATTGTTTTTTTAATCTTGTAGAAATAGCAGTTTTAAGTAAACTTTTTTTTAGAAAAAAGGGTTAGTGACAAGAGGAAGCGATGTTCGTTCTCGAGCAAAGTGTTGCCATGTTTTAGCGTCTGCTTTTACTTTTGCCACGGTGCTGCTGCTAGCTTATGAAGCTCGATAATTGGTTCTGGCAGCCAGCACCTTTTTGTACAGAGCAATCGCATTCTCCGTGTTCTTGTCCACGGTCTTGAACATGTGGAGGTTGTCGACGTCGGCCGCTCTTAATTGATTATTAAGCCAGTATTGGATTTTGTCGTCAGCCCCGGGAGACTGCGAATATGCACCGTGAGTGCAGCTTCCTCTGTTGGAACTACCAGCTTGTACCTGATCTGATTGATGGAGAGAAGGATGATACCTGTGTTGTTTCAGCAGCTCTCGCGGAGGCCACGAAGTCAGCCGTCGGCGCCGGGCGTCGATCCAGGGCAGGCTTGGCGACAGCGAGGAGCTTGGGCAAGAAGTCCGATTGATATGCAAACACGGACTCCTCTCCACGAGCTGGCTAAAACGGAACTGAGGCCTAAGACTTACATGCATGGCGCTGAGATGCCTTCAAATGTATTATGTCCTTTGTCCACCATCATCTCGTTGCACCTTGACTTCCACACCCTTCTCAACGCTCTCAACCTTCGGAGCTGGCCGAGACCTTCACTCACTGGTCAGCCACAGCCAACGTTGTGGGCTCCGGGAGAGCAGGATTTTAACAACCTGTCAGCCACTGATAGGTGTTAAGGTAAATAAACTCGCTTTTGAATGTCCCTAACATCATCAGCGGTCAGGGTATTGACACGACCAGCCTTCATTGCCTGGGCTTCGGTCATCAGCATCTTGATTAAACATGCGTTCTTTGCTGAAATATTCATCAGCGCGGCTTGGATGGAATTTCCCGAGCTGTTGTGGGTTTCTCTCGTCCACAAAGACATCAGCTCATCCCACACAGCGTTTTGCATGGCAGAAAATATATTGAATCCATTCCGGGACTACGCTAACTGCAATGCAACTGCCCAAAGTCCAGTCGATTCAAGCACCAGAAGCGGAAGGTTATTTTTCTGGTCACCGGCTGGTCTGGTCACTTGGTCACAGTTGTCTTAAACCGATCCCAAACTCGATTTTATATCGCTATGACTTTCATTCCTGTATCTTGAACGCGTAGTTAACTTTCCTGAGATTTTCCACTTAGTTGTGCTACTGGATCCCCTGAACGATCTTTTCCCATTAAAAATGAGTTCGTGAACATTTCCGCATCTTATCTACAAGTTTTCGGCTCTATTCGGCAGCAAATTAGCCTGACAGCTCACTGCAGAGATGCCTTCGCGTAGAGAACCCTTGCGATATAAAACAAAGCATTTGAGTGACCACAATTCCTAAGTGTGACCAGACCCGTCGGTGACCTGTAAAATAACTTACCCCACAAGCGCATTGATTCACACCGCATATAAACTGATGAGGTATATTGAATTACAGCATTGAGAATCCTAATAACCCTTCCACAGTGCTTCGCTGTGGGTAATCACAGCGTAGAAGTTGGCACCAAACATCTTCCACGTCTGCCAAGACGGGAGATCAACTAGACTGCTCCCAAAATATGTCCAAGTCATGCAAGGATCTGACAAAGTCTCGTTAAACCTCAGTCTCGAACGTGTCGTAACATATTTTTCTTGGATTGCCTAGAAACAATTGTTAATCATGTCCAAACATCCTCCATTCATCCACAGTTTTTTCAGCAGTTTCAAATACTCGACAGCCAAACGGGGACGCCGCCAGGCGCGAACAAATTTCGGCGAAACCGCGGATTCTTCAAAAGTCCAGCACTATTTTCATCGCTCTTTACAATGTCTAGCACTTAATCACTCGCCAAAAAGGTAATATCACGCTCTCCTATCGAAAACTCGTCGTCAATCCGGTGGTCTGTAATCGCGTTCACACTTGTTCCCGCAAACACGGGCAGTAACAGGATGCCTAACCGTTGTGGAGCATTGTACGGCAATCGGGTCGCAAACCACATTTGGAACGATAGCGAGCAATTCCATCGAGGAAGAATCGATACAGCAATCACCACAAAAAGACGCCTCAATCGGCATCGATTGCTCGACTAGTTAAGGGGTATACTAGTCGGAAAAAGAATGTATGGGGTCCAACTTCATCATGTCTCGCCAGATTGTTTCAGCGTACATGTCTTCCCCAGACCCGGCATCCCGGCTCACACAGGAATTCTGATTTCCTTGTAATCCCCAACAAAGCTTCTTCCCGTCTTGATAATTCTTGTGAAGGACTCTGCTGCATTTCGAATCGCTCATTCTCTCCCGACCAACTCATATCTTAACCTCTCCCCGATAAAGATGTGTCTGCGAATCTATCGCGCTCGAGAGCATTTCGCCTTCCAGGAATTCAATCAGAAGAGGAAATATACGTTGATTAACCAGTCGGATAAACCGTTTTGCTAGCTACAATCGTATACTACTTGGCCGTACTGCCTAGGTTCGTGGAATTCAAACGAGACTTGTTGGTGGCGTGTTTCGTGGCGTAGGTGTTGAACTTCTCCAGAACAGAGACTACCTTTTTGTCGTCAATTCCTAGCTCCGCTGAATGATGATCGATGAATAGACAGTATCGTCAAAAGAGGACGTCTCATTTTGGACGCTTGGTACTTCAGCTGTAGTTTTACGGAATAGCATATCGTTCCAGGAATTCAATCAGGTTGGATCTCTTTTTGTGAGAACGAAATCCACTTCAGGACCAACTAGGAAAATTGGAAGAAAACAATCAGCATTTCGAGGGAACCACAGCTAATATGTTCACAAGATGGTGGTCTCTAGTCGCTTTCTTCTTTCCCACTGCGCTTCTACTTAAATCTTTACCTGCCAGACCGACGTATTCAAGAGTGGCCAACTCATTCAACGGCATGAAGCCGATGGTGTTGTTCAGGCTTTTAACCTCATTTTCTGTCAGCCACAGGTAGAGCTGCATTACTTCGACTGGAAAATAATACTTCATCTTGTCCGTGATTGCCTCCTTCAGGATCGCCACAGTCTTTCTACAGCAGACGTCAACAGAAAACATGTCGCCGTTGCTGTGAATATCGTTGGCTTCTTCGTAAGCTATCGCGCAAACCAGTTCCATCGGAGCATCCATTCTTAGTTTTGTGTCCATACTCATCTGAATAAACTTCTTTATGTATATTTTTGTCTATAATATTTATTTATCCTGAGAACACTTCCTATAGTGCACTACAATTTCCCAATGGTCCCGGTCGCTTTCGCTGGTTGGCACTTCTCATCAGGAACGATTGGAAAATGCTTTGTAACGGCGTTGCGGTAACGATATGAAAACCACGGAATTTTCACTGCACAGAAAATTATTGTCAATGGCCCATGTACTACAAATCATGGTGATATTACGGATTACACTGATTGTGGACTGTGGCAGATATCGTATCGGTGGGCATCTTTCTCACAAGAGCACAGAAGACAGCATACGCAACATCGCATGGTGTAGATGTACCGCACCATCGAAATCCTCGAATTGGTCATAGACGAAGGTTCTCCTGACCACAAGTAAGTTACCTGTGGTAACCACGACTCTGGATCTCCAGCCTCAAACTTTTTTCGTAGGTGAGTCCAGATCACTCGTCAATTTGCCTTCGACCGTGAACCACAAGTGTCCTGTGTGTGCCTGCGGGTGGCATCAGGATAGCCGGTGGTCTCCGGCATTAACCTGCTGATGCTGTAGGAAAGGAGCAGCTACTAGCACATCCCGGATAGCGGGGGTACAGGGGTTAATCAACTCGCTGCACTTCAGCCCTGTAGCACCATAGAAGTTCATAGTCCAGGGGCTCAGTGCCACGGTGCTGGACATTTGCAATCGCTTAAAGACAAGATCTGAAATGCGTCGCGATTCCAGATTGTTGGTTTTCACGCCTTGCTGCCTTGACGTCGGAATGAAAAGTGAGTAAGATTGAAAGAGAGATTAGCTAGCTGCCTTCCTGTTCCTGCTCCTTCAGCGGCGCCTTCTCCAAAGGATCGCTCGATACGCAATCTGGCAGTGCACTACGTAAACCTCCGGCCATGTCAGCGCTTACAGCGTGCACTCACCGCGTGCCACGTCGTCCTCGCAGACTTTTCATGCTAATGCTTGGCCAGGAATTGATATGCATCGGTGACAAACTGCGTTTGCTGCTTTTCATGCGGGGCATCCCTCGGATGACCAGCAGCCTGACGGTTTGCAGATTCACCGTCAACACAGATTGAGAAAACAGGCAAGTCAAATCAAACCGGATGGCTATTAGAGACCTTTCGCAGCCCCCAAATCGTGACCGATTCACTTTCACTTTCAGTTTTGCGATGAATAGGGCCCGTAACTCAACTCTAGAGTGCTTAGATTTTAGCTGGCGTGGCACTTATCTCAAACCTAAGCGCTCTCGAGTTGAGTTGCACAACGCCAGCACAGCCGTTCATTTTCACCCGAGTTGCAATGGTGTTTGTCGCGCCAAAGCTGACTGCTGACCAAGGACTACTAGTACTATCTCAAGCCTGGCGTCTTGCCCGAGGAAATAAGACGCGTTTTGTGAAGATAATGGTGCTTCTTCAAAAGCACCACTGCTTTCGACTTCGTGATCCCTCTCCAGTGGTGGACACTTCGCGCCAATTTGATATCATGACAGAGGATTCTCTCGCTCGAGTACGCTACCGTTTTACAATCTCTCAGCTGCACACACTTGCACACAAACTTGGCCTTCCTGAACTACAAAAACTTCAAGCAGTGTGACTTCTACTCGGCCAGCCAGAAACAGCGCCAAAGATGTGATCACTTGCTCCTCAGCATATATACGTTTATTCTAACACGCCTGTTGTTGCTGGATGAGATTCTCAAAGGTATCTCGCCGAATGAACTCGATCAAAGTAGCGCTTATACGCCAGCGAATCAAGTGTCGAACTGCCATGTAACAGGCTCGTAGTACCTCAATCCATTATCCTAGCAGACAATTCGTACCGGCATCCTACACTCGCATGCCAGAAATGCTAAGCGGTTATTGCGTGATTCTCTTCACGGTCTTGTTGGTTGACAATCACACAATGATATTACGGTTTTCGTTGATCAAACACGTATCGGCAGGAATTGCAGGTAGGGTGATAGGACACTGGATGGTGACGGGGGGCAAGGACGACGCAAACTTACTTTGCGAAAATTATAAGAGCCAGCGATTCTAGAAAGTTAAAAGGAATCGAAGCTTCTGTCATAGCGGAGATCAGGCGAGTGAGATGCCGGCTTATGTTACGCACGAGGATCTCGAAGTTGACAAACTTCAAAACCTGAGGATGAAGCTTTTCTTTGCCCAGGCAGTTCTGCTAACCAAGAAAAAGACGCTCGCGACTCGCGCTGCCAGCAAAATGAACACGTACCGCGTCATCAGAATCCTCGGATAGGCTTTGGACAAATGTTCATCTCGACCCCAGGTAACCAAGAGGCTGGATCTCTCGCCTCGAGCTTTTCAGTGGGCGGTTCCAGCTCACTCGTCACTTTGTCTTCGACCGCCACAACAAACTCCAAGACACTCCACCATGCGTCTCAGTTCCGTCCTGATCGTCGCTGCCATCACTCTTTTCACCGGAAGTGAAGCTGCTGCCATGGCGCAGAAACTTTCGACGATGGCCTCGCCAAACGCTGTAGAACCGGTCGATGCCCATTTTGCGTTTGGCAAAAGATTTTGCGGACAACCAAGGGTCAAGACGACGACCTGGATGACAGCGGAGGTGCAGATTTTGACGACCGATGCTGAAGCCGTTAAGTCTTAAGCCATGACCAAGCTGACCGGAAAGATGCCAAGCTCATGCAGAGGATTCACAACGTCGATGGAGCCAAAGGCAAAATCGATAAATGGCTGGCGAATTGCGTGAGCGGGGAGGACCTCGCTATGTTCTATGCTCACAAAAGCATCCACAGTAACAGTTTGAAGGCAGTTAACCTGAGATAGCAACCATCGCAGTCGATAAACGGAAACCTTGGGCAGATCTATCAACATTTACTTTGAAGCTAAAACTTGGCAAAACACACAATGTTACATACACAACATGATTGGCACTTGAGGTCAGGTTTGATAATCGGAATATTTTCTATCCTACAACACTACTAGCCTAACACCGGCTTGGGTCTGGTCTTGAACACGACGCGGGTCTTAGCCACCCCCACCACTTCGTATCTCGTCTGCTCGTCTTTGTGCTTCTGCAAAATGGCGAACCCTTTGCGCAGCTTCTCCGTCTTGCCGCTCAGCACGTGGTTGCCGATGCGCAGCGTGATCTCGTCGCCGGCGTTGAAGCGCAGCGTTCCCACGTCTAGTCCCTTGAGCTGTTTCTCGTCGTCACCGCCCAGTAAATCCCCTTGGAACTCCAGCAGACTCCACTCCTTGCGCGCGTCGTCCACCACCACAGGCACCAACATGTTTCGAGACTGAATAACAAAAAACTACCAAAAGTATATACAAATCCGTTCATACAAAATCTAGTATAATTTTGACGTAATTATCCACCGCTCATTTTTGATTCCGGGGTGACCTGCTGTCTAAGATGCTGTCCTTCGTGCGCTCCGCCGGCCTCGTGCGCTCTCACCTGGCGCGCGCCGCCTCCACCGTGGGCGCGTCTCTGGACGAGGCCGTGGCTCGCCTGCCGCACAAGGAGGCGCTGCACAGCGTCAAGCAGGACGTGCGCTGGAGCTTCAAGGAGCTCAACGCGGCCGTGGACGAGCTGGCCAACGGCTTCCTGGACCTGCAGTTCAGCAAGGGCGACGTGGTAGCCGTCTGGCTGCCCAACAGCGCCGAAAATGTGAGGTTACGATTTCTACTTCAGAGATACACAACGATATTAACCATGTTGATTTAGGTGCTGACCCACTTGGCGGCAGCGAGGGCGGGGCTGACGCTGGCAGTGATCGACCCGAAAGTGTCCCAGGCCGAGGAGATCGCCTTCATCCTGCAGGACAGCCAGGCCAGCGGCCTGATCTTTGAGCCCAAGATGGCCGGCCGCAACCAGACGGCCATTGTGCGCAGTTTGTTCCCGGAATTGGAGACGTGTACGAGAGATTTTTATTCTTGTTTATGGGAAATGACTGACTGCAATTGTGTTGCAGTCCGTGAGAAGCAGGAAGTGTTCCGTCCCAAGAACTACCGCAGCCTGCACAGCATCATCACCACGAGCTTCAACCCCACGGAGGGCATGATCAACCTCAACGGCATGATGATGAACACTCCCGAGCCTTTCGTCATAAAGGCGTTGACCAAGACGCTGGACGACAAGACCCCGTCGCCGTCACGTACTCGAGTACGTCAAATACTGCAATGATGGCAGTTTAAATGAGGTTTTTACGATTGCTTTTCTTCTCGCAGAGGTGGAAGGAAAGAACCCCAAGAAGAGTGCGGTGCTCACGCACGGCGACGCGCTCAAGCAGGCGGAGAAGCTGGCCAAGAGGTTCGTGCCAGAAATATGTTAATTGTGATGGTTTTTGTATTTATCATACTGGTTTGCAGCTTGAAGTTGTCGGCTACGGACAAGATCCTTCTTACCGGTGAAGAAGCGGGTCTCTCTCTTGCGCCGCTCGCTGCCATCACCCAGAGTGCGCAGATCGTGATCCCGTCCATCGAGTTCAGCGAGGAGGCCGTGCAGAAGACCCAAAAGGCCGAGAACTGCAGTATCGTAGGCAGCGGCCTCGAGAACTTCAAGCGCGTGTAACTTGAAAGCGCCACGAAGCCTCAGGGGACAATTGAGAAGCGAAAAGCGCTAGATACCAACGGGCCAATGAGCAAAATGATGAACACAACACAAACAAAGCGAGAGTGAGTGAGTAAAGTATCTGACAAGCGGATCATGCAAATACTTCTGGTATTTTCAACAAAGAATTAGGCCATGAGGATGCCGCCCAGCCCGAAGGTGATTGTGGCCAACAACATAGACCGCATTGTATCGCGCGAAGTGTACGGCGGTAGCTCAACCGAGAAGAAGCACGTGTGTGCTACAGGAAGGCTGCGTATAGCGTCGCGGCCCCCTTTCTTAGAGAGCTTGAAGGGTTGAGGCCATTTCCCACGCGGCAGTCGACTGCGACCCCATGCGAAGCGCACGAAGTCGGCACGTTGGTCGTCTGTGAACTCACCTAGCGCTTCCCAGAACAATCTCACCGTCGGGTCGTCCTCAGCGTAGCCGTCATACCGCGTGTGGCGCTTCCAGAGATTGAGGTCGATCTTTGGCGAGCCGCATGTGAGGATCTCCAGCTCTTGCCACGTCAGCAGTGTTAGCACTCTGCGTGGGAACAGCGTAGCAAACCCTTGAGCCATCGCTGCCACTTGGGCACTACATTCGTCCAGTCGAGCACGCTCAGCTAGACGGCAATACTCAAGGCGGTTGTGGAAGCCTACTGTTCGTTCGCGGCCATTTGGCACCAGCTCGATCTCTTCTCCTGTACACGAAGATGCCACAAAGCGCAGCTCCAATCCAGCGAACGCTGTCGTAAATTCGTCCTCCGTGGAGATCCCATCGCTCTCGCAGTTTGCAATGCCATCTAGCATTTGAATGAACATGGCGTCTGTTCCTTCCAGGTCAGAGCGTGAGAGACTCTGTCCTAATAACTGCTTCCACACAAGTGACGGCAGCATGAAGGGAAATCCCCATGTGTGCGAAGCGAAATGCCCAGCAACTGACCAACGAAGGCGAACATCTGCATGGCTACTGGCGACGTACACTTTGGGTTTGGTAGATACATGCCGCGATTGTTGCCCGTGTCGTGTTGACCATTGGGACACAGCACGAAAAGACTGAAGTGGGGCGAGAACAAGTCGTCCACCATAGACGTAGCGCCCTCTCGGTACACTCCACCCCAGTCCACTCCTTCTTCGCCGCGGAATTTGACGCTGAAAAGGCGACCCTTACTATCAATCTGGCGTCTGAACAACGCGGGATCTACTTGGTTCAGCTGACGGAAAGCTTGCGCGAAGAAACACTCCGATACAGACGGTTCGACCTCGCGGTCATCCCGCGATTCTAGCGCCTGCATACGATCAAGTGTGATACGCGCAGTCTGTTGTTGCGAATTCGAACCCGATGTCTCGGGTGCTACGTTCGTGGTCTCAATCGCAGCTTCTACCAGCGAACTCTTGACGTCGAAGAAGATGCAATGACTCAATTGGCGTAGGCGATGAGCAATGGTCCACGGGGATTTAGTGTCTCGTAGATCTAGCAGCGGCAAGCAGTGCTGCAAGCTCAAGTTGAGATACTTTAGTAGTCCAAACCGTACTTGAAGGGCTTCCAGTGATAAGCCCAGCAGCATTGAGCAGCGTAAACCATCCAGCGTCTGGTTCAGTCGGATATCGACTGGTTGCAGCTCGACTGACCGCTTTGTCACTGTTGGTGTGGTCGTTGGAAGAGATGCGCCTGGGTCAACGTGGTTATTCACCCAGTCTACCAATTGTAAATCCATTTCTTCAGTCCAGCATTCGCCCTCAGATGCATCACTCTCTTTAGACTTCCAGCGTAATAGCTGGTTGAGGAGATTCTCAATGTCTGTGGCTGTTGCTCGGGCCAGTTGATTCTCTCTCGAGATTCCTAACGCACTCACTGTGGCAGCAAATCCAAAGTGGCCTCCCGTATTCTCATCTGCATGGAATATGTACTCTAGCTCATTACCTTCCAATGCGATAAGGCCATCGGGCCATTCACTCTCCCCCGCGTACGTCCTACTACTGCGAGATGCTTTTGCACTCCCGTGGCAAAACTTGCCAGTTCAAGTCGTGGAGTGGCTTGTCCTTTCCCAGGTGCAACCGAGCATCGCGAGTCAAAGGTAATCCTGAGCGCCTGTGCAGCTTCAAATGACACTGATCCATTCAAAGGCGTCCCGACAGCATACGGGTGGGCGCTTTCGATAATCACTGAAGAGCCATACACTTCCAGCCATATCGCTGTTAGAATATGCGTCGACAACCGAGTCGTTTGCCCCAGCAAAAACCTTGACAACTCCGAAACATCGTTAAGACTATCACGAACGTTCTTCCGTTCGAATGGAACAGGTAAAGTGAGAGGAGTTGTTACGGTTGGTATGTATGAACCATCGCCATCAAGCTTGCGGTTGAAGACTGGAGCTGCAGTTGAAAGTACCATCGACAACTCTACCAACTGCAGCAAATGCGACGACAAGAAGACCTTATTGCTCGCTCTGTCGACTTCCGCGCGTGTGAGCGCAAGGCGCGAAATGGATTCAAGGGCATCGAGCTCAGGGATTTCATCCGCTGGGAAAAGTTCAGGATGATGCAGAAGCTGCTGCAGTAGACGCACAATACGCCCTTTAAATGGGGCCCCTGGTGAACGCAGATAACGCACAAGGGCGCCATAGATCTTGCGGTTATGAACCGCGCCATGTGCCACCAACTCTGTAGCATCGTTCAGCAGAAGTTCCAACACCCAGCAAGCCCATTCCAACGATGGGTTTGTCAGCACCTGTGACTCTTTCGTCCACAATATGTTTGCCATGGGCTTCACCTGAAACGGTAGCCATAGCCATTATCCATCGTGACGTTTTCTTCTGACGCGGTAAAACGGAACCAAAACTGATGCGAATGAATGATCAAGTCCGGAAGGAGATGCCCTGAAGTGGTTAAAGCATGGTCCACTACACAAATGCGGTCTGCGCATTCCGGGTCTGCATAGAACGACAGCTTCGCCTTCGGTCCAAGGCGGCAACGATGGTCAAACACAATGCGTAAACAGCGACAAGAGTTCTCAATCGTCACAGCTCGAGCGTACTCGCAGCGACCGAAATACGGATGCAGCGACTGGAACTCATGCGCCGTAGACACTTCACCATCGCCCGCCATTCGTGTTGACTCCACAAAGTGGCTGACGCATTCTTTCACCAGAACGCTTGATAATAGACCGTCATGGTCGTCCATTCCACCACCTAAGTAAGCACTCGCAACTTCTTGCGCTTCAGTGTCAGAAGGTTGGCGCGATGTACGCGTTTTAGCACCGCCAAGACCCGCTTCGTTCTTATTTTCTTCGTCTTCAGGTGTTGTCGTCACAGAAGGAGGTGCATTATCTTCAAATGACATAGCAATAGCTCGGTTTAAAGCCTCGTCTTCATCATTATCCACTTCGTGCCCAGCCATTCCCTCCGGGATAGGTGCTGAAATAGGCTGTGCATTGATAGCTCCCGTTATTTCACCTGGACTCTTTTGGGGAAACAGATTGCGTTAGACTCTCGGGCTTTCCGTTCCGTGCTTCCTCACGAAGAATTTTCAATGTTATCGCCTGAAGACTTGTCAACAAAGGTACGGGCTGGTCAGAGCCACCTACTTCCACTCCTCCGCTTCCAGGAACCGATTTGCCATTGGTTGCACGGGATACATTTCCTTCGCCTTCTGGATGCTGTGTAGAATTCATTTCCGATGCTGCCACCATCTTGAGCAGACTAACAAACTGCCGCGGACCCCTAACGACCCTTAAAATCTCGCTGGAAACTGAAGGCGAATATGAAGGCGCCTTATCTTCAAGAATTTGAAGGTCTTTTGTCCCTACTACTGTAGAGTCTGAAGCCGGGGCAAATGATCGAAGTAGAGCTGTAATTGCTCGTCGGGCATAATATGTGGAAAGCGCTTTTTCTGTCCTCAACGCGACGTGATGAATGCTCTCGACAGTTTGGAGGGGCTCGTCATAGATTTTGACAATTCTGCGTAAATCCCGAGGGTAATGCCACTCATCCTCATATGCGCCAGACTCTGTGTTCAAGAAAGTGATCAATACACCATCGTCAGGTGAGTATCGTCTGTAAATCCCCGTCCTTCCGCTTGTGGCTAGTCGCTGAACTGGGCCAATATCGTTGCTGACAGTTAAGAGAACGTTTGGCGTCAAATAATCTGGATCCAAAGGCGCAAAGGCTGTCAAACTGGCATCACGCGATGAAGCAACGGATAACGTCGGCTTCACAGGGCCTGGGGCCAAAATTGGGGCAAGGGTAACCGCCATAGCGTCAATGTTGGTGTTGTGCACTGTTTCTGCGTTTCGCGCTGGCGTCGTAGAGCTCAAATACTCAACTGCAAAAGACGTGCGGCTGTCTGTTGCTGCAACAAGCGGGTCTGGTTGATCGATTTCTTCCATCGCCGCGCGATCCTCCAGCACTACGGTCCTTCCTGCCGAGAAAGAGTCTGTCAAGAGATCCAATGAATCAAATCGTTCTGCATAGTTTCTCCCGTTCTCCATCAGCCATTCCATGGCGCGGTTGGGATCACTATTCGATAGTTCCAAGGCACAATATGCGAGGCAATACGGCATACCCGAAATATTCTGAAGCTCTTTTGCCCTGCCTTCAAGGGTTGAGCTCGAATCGCCCTCCGCACCGCCAGCGATTTCATTAGCCTCGATGCTCGCTCGAGCAAGACGCTGTGCTTGTTGCCGTTCTTGGTATGTCGCCGCACCATCGCCCATCAGCCACTCGACAGCCTGGTTCGGATCGTCGCGAGAATGCTCCAGCGCTGCCATACACAAATCAAACTCAAAGCCCATCGCTGCTAATGTCGAAGCGAAACCTCTTCGAACGCGATGGGCTTCCGTTTCTTCTTCATCCGGATCATCATTAGCTTCGCCACCACTCGCTCCAGGCGGATTCGTTGTGTCAGTCGTCGCAACGACTGGGGCCTTTGGGTCCTCAAGTCCGTGGAACATTGCGTCCCCAAGTGGGGTCGAGGATTCGATTAAGCGACAAAGAATCATTCGCCCTCTTTCCTGCAAAAGCGGTAAGCTCACGAAACTACTGAGACTGGTAGGCGTCAAGGCAAAACGAAGAAGATTCTGCGCCATCCCTTCGTTCGCGATACTTTTGTAACGTGGAGTGAGTTGCGTAGTAGCGCCTCAAGGGCTAACAGCGCGCGCGACCGAATTTGCAATCTCCACAAGCTATCAAACTCCTTCAGAATCGTGGTTTCTTCCAAAGAGGAGAGCTGGAGAATAACAGGCATCATATCCAACGTAAGCGGCACAGCGACTGGTGGTAGGCAAATTTCTTCAGTGGGGGACAGTGCAGAGAACTTCACATCTTGGATATTGTGGCTGGGATCAAACTCAACCTCCGATGAAGTCGGATGGAACACAACACGGACGGTTGACGCTCGCGAATTCATCCCAATTAATGTCGCACTTACCGATTTCCCACTACCAGACACAACATTGAAGCCATGGTCGGTACTTGAATCAGTTCCGGAGTTGTTCGTTCCCTGTGCAGAAATCATTACCTTTCCGCCGATACGAATGCAATCGGAATGCGAGCCAAGCACACACAAAGCCCCTACGGCCCGAATAATTGCCGCTCGGAGACGAATATCCGATGGGTTTGGTTGGACGTCTGGGGATGTACTGTTCCTTAGTAAGATCGGCGTGATATTGTGGATGGCGTTGCACAAGTTCTCTGCGACCCCTCTTTGCCATGTTTTCTCCATAAGCAGTATCCGTAGCAATGCTACGCTTTCTGATGCAACCACAAGGGATACTTGGCCGGAGCGAAACCCAATTGGATTGCTAAGAGATTCTGTTGACTGCACCACGTTTTCTCCACCACCACTACCCGCCATCATACTGGTTGCTGGTACATTGACAGCATGTGTAGGCATTGGCGCGGCAGTGCTGCACACGGACTCAGCTACTTGATCCAGCAACAAGTCGATGAGAACCGACTCGGAGCCAAGGATGGCCCCAACGTCCGATGGTTTGATACTTCCACTGCAGCAAATGCGCCGCAACAGAAGCTTAAGAACGCGTTGAGAACGCGGCGATGCCAATCTGAGCATTTCCAATAAGCTTCGCAGCATGTAAGGCCGTATCAAATACGTGAGTGCTGGAGCTTGCTCACTTTGAGACAGTAAGAAAAGTAGAACGCTAAACATATGTGTCTCGACCTCGAGTGGTTCCAAGACGCCACTGTTTCCTGATAAATCGCTTGGTGCATGATGCACATTGACAAACCCAGTCTTTCCACGACCTATGTCACTTGGATACTGGCGCAGCCCTGCTCCGCGCTTCTGAAGAGGTGTAGACACCGAACGGAGCATTCGTTGGGCTCTTGTTAAGCCTTCAGCTTCTTCCGTGAGCATCTTCCCTTGGATAAGCTCTTTTTCAAGCACCTCAAACACTTTTCGATGGAATTCTTTCGAGAACCACAGTGTTTGTAACGCAGGTTCTTGGAGCTCTCGATTCGAAGCAGCGCTTTTCGCCGCGTCACTTGCAGCCTCTGCAGTTCGAATCGCAGCGTCTTCTTCAGCAAAGCTACTACCAGAAGCCCGTAATCCTTCTGGCTGAGCAGTAGTGGCTTGATCGCTACTACCTGGCAAAGACCCGTTGTCTGAGCTGGCAGTTTTCTTAAATCGCTGCTTTCGCTTTTGTTTGGCAACAGCAGCAACAGATTTGGCCTCCCCTTCTCGCCTTTCGTATGTTCCGCTTATGCCTGTTGATGCCAAGAAACGAAAAACGACCCATGCACACCGCCGTGTTTGCTTCCGAATGACTATCTGCTCGTCCGTGCAAGCACTCCATTGTGAAATCAATCGGCTTGTGGATGCATCCTGTACCTGGGTATTTAATCCAGCAACGTCTATCTTACCGCTGTTAAAATCAGCATCCTCCGAGTCTGCCATATCGATATCGTCATCGTCCTCGATGCGAGACATCAAGGTCCATCTTTTCAGTGCATCCTGTTCATCGTGCTCACAGATTAGCTTCGATAGCTTAATCGAGGAGTTAAATTGCTGCAACAACCGAGCACGGATTCTGTGTTGGAATTTCCGAATCCCAGATACAACACGGTTCCAGTCTTCCAGCGACATTGCATCCATAACCTCGTTTCCAAAAACCGGAGCTTGCATTGGATTCCACCTGCAAAATGAAATGGTGGCGTTGTGTCCCCGGTATCTGTCCCAGACGCTGCATTGGCAGCCTGATCAAACGCATAAATGCCTTCGCCTTCGTTAAAATGCCAAAGACCAATGAGGGAGTTTGACTTTTCACCAGAAGAAGGATCTTCCGAGTCCCGTGCAAGTGGGACGCTTCGCTGGAAATCACGAGCAATGTCAAATCGATTGCGCTGGACTTTCCACACTCGCACCTCGGTGATGTAGCCTTTGAATTTACGCTGAGCAGCTACATTCGTGAGAGGCACCCCATGAGCATCAACACCGCTCATCCAACATCCAATTCTAGAAGCTCTAAAATGTACACTACTGCAAATTCGTTCAAAGGGCATTTCCTCCGACAAGGTGCCATTAACAAACAGCCGGGTGCACCTTGCACCTGAGTCGTAAATGAGAGCGATGTGTGCCCATTCGAACGTTCGGAATTGATATACCTGAAACAATCTCTCGCGTGGAAAATTGCCTGGAATTGTGAGCTGCAAGCGGCGGTCGATTAATTCCACATAGACGCTGCCGTTTTGAACGCCATTGTCACATCTCAAAGCGTGGTACCCATCTAAGTCGGTCGGATAGATCCATAACTCGATCGTGAAGTCTTGCACCTCCCCAATGCCGGAATTTCAGCATAACTCACATCATCCGGCTTTGGGTTCCCTGACGTTGACCCCCTCGAGTATTCGCCGGTGTGACCTTCGCGCCAAACAGTAAGAGTTTAGACTTTGGCGTTCGTGGCGGGGGCCCCAGAAGCTTCCGTTGTAACCCGGCTAGCATATCTGCGTATAGCAGCGAAAGTGACGAAGCCGTATGCCGTGTCGAGGGAGGGACCGTATTTCGATCCCCAGTTTCCTCAAGATCGTTTTTCTCCACCATTCCGCCGGACAAGCGTAGGGAGGAGCACGACGGAGTAGCCGCACAACGTCGCGTTTGGTCAAATAGCCGCTGCGTAGAAGCCCTTGCTGGACAAAGTCTTCAGAAAGAGGGTGCCAATTGATACTTGAATAGTCACCTCGGTGGCTCAACGAAAGTGAATCATCTAGTGAAGAAGAGCAGGCTGCATTGTCTGCATCTGCCTCTCGTAGAATTGAACTTACAGAGAACAGCTCTTGCAGTTTGGACAGCATCCCTGTATCGAGCAAGAATTGGTGATCGCGAGGCTCAAAATCCAGACTCCAAGCACACAAAATGGTTTGCTTTAGCTGCAGATCAGATACAGTATATCCCGATCCGCCGCCCAGCAGCTGACTTAAGTATGCATACAAGTCACAAAGGCGCTTTGAACGTTGTCCACGGTCTGTCGGTTGCACCCTCAAGACCCTTCAAATAATGATGACGAACTGTAGCCCGAAATGTTTCCGCTACAATCTGCCCATCGTTGAGTTCACGCGACTCTTTCTCACTTTCCGTAAAGCCTCTCATGGCAGGGCGTAAGAAAATCACGGCGTTATGGATCGCCGCATCATAGGATAGTAGTGATATAATACTTTTCATCGCCTGAAGACCATAGAGTCGGGAATCTAGTCGACGCTGGCGTCTTTCAAGTAGTGTCTCGAGTATTTCAGGTGGGGCGCCAATTCCATCTCGAATGTACAAATCGCAAGCCTTCATCATCGCGGAGAAACTACTCGTGTAGTCATATATTTTATCCAAACCAGCATCGGTTTCTTCATCCAAGTTATCGCCGAATTGATTTGGGGGCGGCATAGTAGGAATTGTAGCCGGAGGTCTAGTTAGTGCTTGGATTGAAGCTCGACGTGCTCGCCAACGGTGCTGCGCCCGTAATACGTCCACGATTCCGGACCACTTTGAGCTGTCCGCCTCGCCAAGCGTCTTCCATCTCTCCAGCATCGGCTGTAATGAAGGCGGCGTCTTCTGAGAACTCCACTTTTCTGCTAAGTTAAAGAGAGCCACCTGGGAGTCCCCTTTCAGTCGTTCTCCTTCCTCTGACGGTGGTGCCAGTTTGCATAAAAATTCGGCTCGTTGAATAATTTGCGCCACCATCTCATTGAAGGTTTTTGGCGCCACTACACTTTGCTCCAGGTCGATACCTTCACTAAATCGCTTGGGAGAGCCAATCTCTCGGGGTTTCTTGTCAGATATCAAAGGCATTTCCGAAGACTGCTTTTCAGGTGAGATGTTTTGCTGCTCGTTTTCACTCGCTGCAGGCTCGTCAGCTTCTTTTGCACGATATCCTTGTCTTGCCTTGATTAGCCAGTGTCGTAGCATTATAATCCTTTTCCACACGCTTATTAGGTCATCGGACGGAGTCAAGGTATCGTGGGCGAGAAAGAACTCTGCTCCAACTACTTCGCCAGCTGCGCTTGCACCAGCAGCAATCGCTTGCACCTCCTGAACCACATGAGGTGGTGCATGCATAATCAACGCAGCACATGTCCACCGTTCACATAACGGAAATCTTCCTAAACGACTCAAGAACGATCGATCTGGGCAATGCTTTTCCAACCACGAGAGAATTAACTGGACCGTTCCTCTCTCCGACATATCTTCTGTCCACTTATCCCAAAATGTGTAATCTCGATGATACACTGGGTCGTCAGCCGCCAACCGACCGCCAGAGCTTCTCTTCCTCAGTATTGATTCCATATCGCTACTAGTCGGCGGGTCACTTCGGAATATTTCCACCCTCGGTTAGAAGAAGAGCGCGCACATTCAGCTCGTAAAGCATCATTCCAGCACAGAGGCAATGCTGCATTGCCTGAATATTTATCTGCGATGCCACCGCTGAGAAGCGGTGATTGCAACCATGGAAGTAGTTCTTCTTCCGCGCCATCGACAGGATGACCCGCAATCAATGTACTTGTAATTCGTCCCGCGAGGGAAGCCAGCGAGTTGTGCAAATCGAATAGCCAGTGAATACGAAGAGTTGACTTTGCGATGCCTGACGGACTCACCTGGACAAGATCCTGTGGTCCGTAAAGAGAAACACCGGCAGTAACTACCTCAGGAAGACTTTCGATTGACATTCCAAGCGGTTGGAACTCCTGAGGTCCTACAGCAATACCCAAACTATGACCATTGTGCGCGAAAGATAGTAGTTGCAAATCATAATCAACTGTCATGGTGAAAACATCGCCGGCAGCGACAGTGATCTTAGGACCGTAGTTATAGCGAGTACCCTTGACCCAGATCGCGCCAATTGACGGCATCCATCCGATACTTTCTGGGCTCTGTCCAACATAGCACTCATAAGTAGATACCTGAGAGTTATCGTGTTGGTGTTGACGACTTTGCCAATCGATTCCAACACAAATATGGCCGGACGAAGTTCCTCCAGCACGTTCACATTTCAACGCAAAATCCACAGAATGCACCCCGTACAGAAAAGATGTACGAAGAAAGCATGTTCGCCATCCATCCCCGGTATCTTTTGTATAGACAGACGTCCCAGTGTGGCTGATGCAAACTGACTTTAGTTTTCTCTTGCTGTTAAATCGGAGGGATGCACAACCGTGCGGGGGACAAACCGAGGCAAATTGATCAAAGGAGCCTCATCCTGTACCAAGAACGTCGGAACGCCGTACGCTGCTCCTATCATATTTTGAGAGCCTGGAAAGCCAACCGACCCTGAAGCGTAGCAATCTCGCAAAATTTTGATGAACGACTCGTCGTACTCTTCGTCGGGCAGGTTTTCCTTCTTGTACCACGGATCTCCCCGTTTGCAAACTCTTGCGTTGTTAAACGATACAATTTTCCTTGCGTGATCTTTGCTGGGGAAGCCAACAGCTCCAATGCATAGCCTAATGCATCCTTCTTCGAACTCCCACCTACTGTAATCTGAGCGATCAGAACTTGTGAGCCTTCTTCCCATAGTCGAATCGTATGCTCACGGGTCAGTCTTCCACCGTTTCTGGTCGGATTAACGGAACGCCCAAGCGCAACAATAGTGAACGAACTGGTTGCTTCGAATTGAAACCCGATCTGCCCTTCAAAGTGATCCTTTTCCCCGGTGTAGAGCTGGTGAAACACGTTGTACAACCGCATTGATGTGTGTGATCGGGTGCCCGTGTCTCTCTCAACGACAGCAGCACGCTCCATTTCCTGCGCTTCAATCAATCGCGCTTTTTGATGTATTTCAAGCTGTTGAAACCGATGGGCACATTTGCTTACAGCTTCTAGTTCGGAACAATAGTGGTCCAGCGTTCCCAGCAGTCTAACTACAGCTGGCAAGATTGGTCGTGCAAGCCACGTCTGACGGCGTAGTAAGCACAGACACGAAACAAACCATGGCAATGTTTCTGAGAGCAATGGAATGTCGTGCGCACGGACACTAGCTTGGCGCGATGCAGCTGCTTGGGATAGTAAAAATGATTCGTCAGACTGAAACGCGACAAGATTTTCAATCAATTCGCGGTACGCATCGAATGACAGGAAACCAAACTGCATCGTAGCCTCCTGCACCTGGAGTCTCCACTGGCTAGAAGCCTGAAGCTGTTTCGAATCCTGAAGATCAACTTCATCGTTGTTGATGCAGTTTGTCTTCGTCATCTCCACGGCTTCTGACAGCAAATACAGCTGATACGTCTTAAGAAGCCGCATCGCAACACTAAGAAGGCCATCATCACCAGTTGGCAACGAAGCTGAAGAGATATTTGCGTCGTCAGCGTCAGTTGTTGCGATGCGCTCCTGGTAAGACTTGACCACAAGTTTCATAAGCAGTCGAATCGATTCTGTTACCGCACCTAGCCACGAGGATTGTCCGATTTCCACATCTTTTAATCCTGCGTTTTCACCGTAACAGTTAGCCATGAATGGCATAAACGTCAATATCCCATTCAGGCCTGACGAAGAAAGAATTCTCATCACTGAAGTCAAGACAAAATACCGTGCCGATGCAACGTTGAAGGGCCTGTTGATATACGATCGTAATAGCTGCAGCAATAACTCGAGTTTTTCGGTTGGAGAGGGGTACAAAACAGACATGCCAGCCACAGTAGTATGAGCGGCTGCTAATTCAATATCCTGATCCAATTTTGCTTGGGGAGGATCATTTTCCTCACGTACATTTGCCACTGCTTCGAGCTCTCCGCGAAGGTCGGCGATCAGGCCAGGCGGGAGTTTGAGCTCTATTGCTGGATCTTTCACATCGTGACTTTCGATGCTCTCCAAATTGGCACTAATGATCCCAAGAAGTTGCATATATCCATCCTTAACGTAAAGTTCGCCCTTGTCATCTTCACCATATTGAGCACGAAATCGTTGAACCATTGACAATAACAAGGAAAACGTATCCTTGCTAGGTTGGCGACAGAAAGGTTCTTCAAACTTTGGATGTGAATCCCCTCGTGGTGTGGATGCATGATGATCAACCCCAGACATATTGGAATGCTTCGATTGCAGTTGGTATAAATCATGGACTTGCCCAATAATTGCAGTTCCCAGCTCGCTGAGTGACATGGTTGACTCACTGATATTTGAGTCTGAGTGTGTAGACGCTGCAATATTCCTCGTCTCGGAAACATCATTTGCACTATCCTCACGTGCTCCGTTCAGACAAACGGAACACTGTCTTGAAGACCCTTTATTGACAAACGAACACGTCAGACAGGTCCAATCTTCAACGGGATGCAAGCAGGGATCAACCCATACTGCATGAGCACATTGGTTAGATCCCGGGCAAGATACTTTCAGCTCCAGTATTCGGACATTCCGTATGGAAATGTTAAACTTTTCGACTTGGCGTACTTGTGAAATCGCCTTCGATTGCCACAGAGCGACGCCGTCTCCAAATATCTTGAACACCACTGAGACTCCACGCTGCTGAAGAATATCGTTGTGTGATCCATCATTAATTGCGACAGCGCCGCTGATTGTGTGGTAAGCTTCCGACAAATCGTAGGTCACGTATGCATCCCCTTGTGCAGGAGGGTGTGTCGATACACAGCGCTGTTTCGCTTCACCGTTAACATGAATCGAGGCATTCCCTGTTCCGGGGCATTTGCTGAAGAAGTCTGTGAGTCGGCGTCACTGGCATAACCGAGCTGCCCACCTTTTCCCAACGTCCCATATCCCACTGAAAAATGATACTCTTTCATACTTGAGAGGAAGGTTGGTTCCACGCTCGTTGGGGTAGATCCAGCGCAGTCCCATTTGCTAACTCCAAGCAGCGTGATGACTTTCCCAGATCCATAAAACGAAACAGCGGGATGGACTTCGTGGCCAGCCAGATCCGTAAACACAACGCCATAGTCGGTCCCATTAATTTTGTAGCCAAGCGTTCCTTCGTTCATATCAATATCAACCTGTACGATATCACCGGGTGTACTTTTCCAATTGCTCGGCTTAACTTGTGCCCTCGAGCATACAAATTTCCATTGTAGCCACGGAGCATCCATAAGCATGGCGATGAGTCGTAACCATTCACAGTTACGGGAAGGATCGCAGCTCCAAAGCAAGTCATTTCGTCGTCCTGTGTATCCGTATCGAGACGGAATTTCCATGACGCTTTACCGGTCGATATACCGGAACTTACGGCCGCGTACTGGTAACTCGTCTCGCGTGTTCGCACAACAATACCGCCATCTTCCACTATCACACCTGTCGAGCAAGTGGATGATTCAAATATGGCTGCAACTCTACGAGCATCACCAAAACCAAGTTTATCACCCTCATGAGCTAATCGTCGGGATTCCTCAAAGCAATATGCCTGGACTCCTCGGTATAACATGCGGCCTTGTTCCAAAGCAATCGCTGCAATTTTTCCTTGTCATCACCTTGATACCGACAGCTAAACTGCAATAATATGTCCACAAACAGCATCGTTACGTGAAGTGAAGCTGTCGACAATGCCCAAGCCCTGAGCGCACATATTGCCTCACCAGCCATTGTTTCATCTGCACTCTCCAGTGCACCCAGTAGCCATTGGGCAATTGCATTCAACGTTGTTTGAGGGTCTGCAAAAAGTGACCCAGGGGCGGGTATATTCACCCGCAAGTGCTCGATTGCGTACGTTCCATTGCGATTAGAAGGTGGAGTTCCAGACATAACAATCCGCACTTCCTCGCACGAGCGTGGGAAGCTGGTCGTAAGGACTGTAGGTCCAGACGTCGATACTAGCTTATCTTCAATCAATTGGGAAAAATTGTCGCTCCCATTGACGCGATATTGCACCGCCACACTCTGCGAGATGTACTTCATATGCCAGTGGATAACAATCGAGGTCACTTTGGCCAGTTCCGGGGAGCGAATGGTAAAATGCACGGTGCCAGGACGAGGCTGTGACTGCCAGAACGAATGATTAATGCCATCAACAGCACAGTGCGCACCATGTGAATCCGAGCTAGATGTGATCGACGACGCCTCTACTGCGTCCTTATCGAGTATCAGCGGCTTATCCGGCGGCATCTTGGTCGGGCTCCAGAACGAGTACAGCGAAAGCACCGGAAAGCACGTCAGCAGCTGTGACAACTCCTCAAATGATTGCAGCGCCTGCGGGTTCTTATAGTCAAACGACCCCAACAACGCCGAAAGCGTATGGATGGCCAAATGATGCAGCTCCTCGTTGGCAGGCGCCGTTTCTAGTTCTCTCGGAGGCTTCTTGCCTCCCTCACTCCGCATCAACTCACACGCGATCTTGGAGCTGTGTGAAATGACTGCGAGTCTCCTCTAGCACGTGAGTGAACACTGGAGTGGGAAGTGCTTCGATGAGCATCTCCTCCAGAGTCCTGATGGAGCTCTTCTCCATGCCCGACTTATCCACGACCCCAGCACTCGTCATCTTGCGGTAGTCCTGCACGCTCTGTCTGCACTTAAGCTTCCTATTCTTGTGCATCCGGTGCTCTGTGGGGAGATCTCCAGCCGCGTTCTCTCCGCAGATCAAAGACGACACGAAGGCGTCTTGCAGCACGTTGTTTTGCAGCTGGCGAAGGTACTCTTCGCTCTGTAGGTAGTCGTCCCAACTGGCTGCAGATGTGTATTGCAGTGGGGCGAAGCACACGGCGCAGGAGCGCGTCTTGCCCGAGTGGAGCCGTGCTGGTTTGGGCATCCATCCGTCCTCGTCGTCTCCTGTGCCCCAGGCTTCCGGTTCGGGTCTGGGGGCTCTGTCTGGGTGGGAGGGACCTCACTAGACTCTGTGGGGCCGACTTCCATGGGGGTGGGGTCCGTGCTGGCCTCAATACTCACCGACAGCGGCGCGTCCTCCGCCTCCTCCATCGCAGCTTCT
The DNA here is from genome assembly GCA_011947345.1 of Phytophthora quininea. Classification (NCBI taxonomy): domain Eukaryota; phylum Oomycota; class Peronosporomycetes; order Peronosporales; family Peronosporaceae; genus Phytophthora; species Phytophthora quininea. The sequence goes on along the minus strand of JAAVTG010000577.1, from coordinate 55,754 downwards.
CGGATCTTGAGAAAAGATATGGAATTGAGGGTTTTGGCCAATGAAATCGACGGATTTACATGAACAAGTTGAAGTGGAGCTTTTAACTCGTGTAGAGTGCCCATCTGGCGAGGGCGTTTGTGGTGGTGGGATAAAGTGCTGTGGATGGAAGAAACAAGTTAGAGAGTGATAGGAGTTGGCAGTGGGGCAATAACGTACCGGAGGGATGGAGGACGCGCCAAGTGTCTGCGGATGCACGATGTAGGCGTCCCATGCTCGTCGGACCGAGATCAGCGCATCGATCGTCAACGTCTCTGGATCCAGCGATGGCTTTGTCAAGCTGTGATCTTGAGATGATGATTCTGTTGCTGACGATCGTTGTTGGTGCTCGCCTACTGAGTTGTGCTGCGTTTCCGTCTTCTCTTCTGATGCTTCATCGCCATCCTGACCGCCGACGTTCATTTTCGATTCGACATCGGCTTTGGTTTGTTCCGCGTCCTCCACTCTTGACACCTCCTTCTCTTTCGTAGACGAGTCCACAGCTCGACGAATGCTTGCCTCTGCTCGCCTTTTCTGCTTGGCTCGTTTCCTATAAGCCTACAACAAACCTTCTACGTCAACTTGTATCCAAACTAAAGTTCATGCATAACCAACGTTTCACCTTTTTCTTTTTCACCCTTGCAGCAAACCGGCGAATCTCCTTCAGCTGCTGCTCTGGAAACAACCCCGACGTGGCGTTCATCTCCACCAGTTCTTTCTTCAGTGCTTCACACACTGCAAATTTCCGCTCGCGCTGCACACGCAGTCGTCCGACCTCCAAACTATCCGTTGCTTCCTTATCGATCGCATCCAGTCTCTCTTCCACTGCCCCGAGCTCCGTCGCCGCCGCCTTCATTTTCTGCGCCAGCTCCAGAGCTTGTGCCACTCGGCGACGCAGTAGTCGCAATGGCGGCTCCTTCTCTGCGCCCTCTGTGGATTTATCTGCAGCCGAAGCATTGCAATGGGTCTGTCGAAACGACTGCAGCCACGCCGTCTCCGGGTCAATTGGTGGAGGAGGCACAAAGCGAGGGAAGAACCCGCGAGGGGGTGGAACCCGAGGCCGATAGTACGCGGGAACCGCTACAAGACGTCTGGGAGGAGGCGGCACCGGCACTGCGTACGCAGGGAAGCGAGGAGGGGCGATCAAGGCGGCGGCCCAGGCCAGCGAGGCGGTGGGCGTGCCATCAACGTATTATGGTAAAATGGGTCAATATTACCCAAATCGCATGCTACGTCAGAGCTGAGTTAGCCGCTGTTTCCGATCGTAGGATGCTGTCCAGGAGTATGCTTGTGGTCGTCGATATCGTCTCGTGGCTTCCAGTCTCGCGCTATATGCGTCACCACTTGCCGCCGTCGTCCAGACTCGTTCCTCGGGATTTTGACCGGGGCCATCAACAACTTGGTCTGGGTGTTTACGCCTTCATGACAATGTTCAGTCTCCATCATTGAGAAGACGAACGCGAGTAGACGAACAGGGGCTAGTCGTTTTGGTGTCTGGCGAGGCAGTGCCGAGGTCTCGGCACGAGTGATACACACCGCAGAGTGCTACTTGCACGAGCCCGATCGCCAAGTCGTCATCGCCTGCGATAACCGAGCGGTAGAAATCTGCACAATTGCATTAGAAACAGAAGCAGGATCACAGTGTCATGATGCCATTGTACTCTTGAGGTTTACGTGTCGGAAGGCTCACCTAGTCTTCACATCCCAGAGAACGGAGTTATCGCAAACTTCAGCTACGAGAATTGCGTCGAGCTCATTCCCAAACTCTACCTTCAACAATCATTGCACCGGTGACACGATGAATCCGCTCCTGTTGATCGTAGTCGCCGTTACAATCCTGGCCAGCGTCGAGCTACGTCGATCGACCACGACAAAGTGCAGCCATTCCCTCGCCGGAACCGATCACCGACGCCGAGAAAGCTGCCGTGAGGTTCAAGCCTTCACTTGTCATCGAGGTCGGCTGCCACCCATACCCCGCCGTGAATGCTGCCGGCGGAACCAGTGCCGGATTGAAAGGTAGCGGGAAACCCGACGGCGAGTACGAGGGCTCCGAGTTGGGGTCACAGGTCTACAATCGCTCCATGCTGTACGAAGGCAAGTGGGCCATCATGTACGCCTGGTACTTCCCCAAACATGTGTCTACAGATTTGATTTTCAAGGTGGGGTCCGGCACCGGTGGCTGAGTGTGGTTGTGTGGCTGGACGATCTGGCGTTGGAGACGCCAACAGTTCTAGCCACATCAATGGAGTTAGCTAAAGGCAAAAACAATATGCCCACAGCCGACCCGTTCTTAGCGAACACATCGACGGCTCCACCGCGAAGATGGTGTACAAGAAGTACTGGGGAGGGGTATTACTATGTTGGGCCTACCTCTCAGAGCGGGGAGTTCCAGGACCTCATTCAGTGGGAGCAGATGACGGACGAGGCCCGCGAGGCTCTCGAGATGACGGACTTTGGCTCGCACACCGCTGTGCCTTTCAGCGACGCCTCCTTCGAAACCTTTCTCCGGTTAGCATCGACCACCACCGTCCGCAAATACCACGGCCGTCACTACAGCTACGAAGCAATTTCCATCTGGGATTCATAGTGTCCTCGTTGTGAGACGGTCGCCACACCGATTCGATAGTCGAAAACCGATACATCGCAGGAGCAGTCAACGGTTTGTCCGGTTTCACCGTGCAACTTGCACGTACCAAGAGCAAAATCTGCTTTAAAACCACAGTCGACCAACAAGTTTATTTGCTGAACGCGAGACAACTCCTTCCTCACCGCCCCAGCAATGCGAAGCACCCCGTACTTCGCTTCACATTCGACTGCTACGTTCCAATTCGTTTCCTTCACGCCAAGGCCATCCACCTCCTTCCACCTCCATCTCATCTGCCTGGTCCACCAGTAAGGGCACAGTGCGCTGCAACGGCGTCTAGATCATCAAGAAGGGCCAGACCTTTGACGGCGGTATGAAGACGTTCGAGCGCTTGTAAGGGCGTGACTGGTCTCCAAGCGACCCGCCAAGCTCAAGAGCAAGAACAAATATTCGCATGCTACGTCACATATGACTCACGTGAACACGAAGAGCGACAAAAGACAACAAGATCAGCTACGCAGCTCAAAAGACAGCTCTTGTTTATCGTCTACAGCACTCCCTGGTAAGCTCCCTCCCCTATACGTTGAGCTTGAGCAGCGACACGACGTGCGGGTTTCTCCAGTCCTTGGCGGCGTCTTCCAGGTGGTCCTCAAAGTCCACCACATCGTACTGCGCCTGCTGCTTGATTCCAGCGGAGAGAACCTTAGCGGCTCCGTCTGCCACGTGCAGCTTGTTCTCGACGCGCGTCCAGCCGCGCTTGACGTCCTTCAGCAGCAACTGCAGCCCTGTCTTGGCCTCCGAATTGAGCTGCTGGTTGTCCACCTGCAGCAACAAAGCAGCTCACCGCCATCAGAAACTCTTCAATTATGGAGCTTTAACCTCTTCCTGCTATAATTGCAGTTGCAACAAACCACAGAACGCACCAGCAGCACGCAGCTCCTCGAGCAGTTGCTCTCGACCTTGTCCGCGACCTTCTCGGCGTTGTGGCTCAACCCCGAGCCTCCTTCCGACGGAACAAAACCACTGCCTGCGTAGTAGAAGCCCACGAGCTTCTGGTTCTGCTGCTGCGCCCAGGCGTCGGCCATGGCGCAGCCCACCTCCAGCAGCGGAGCCAGCGGCGCCTCGTGATGGAACAGCGGCACGACGTCCGAGACCACGAAGCCCTGGCCCTGCTCCCGACCTAGCAGCAGGCCGCACACGGAGCTGGACGGCCGCTTGGCCGCGTGCAGCAGCAGCTTGGCGTACGCAGTCGTCCCCACCGAGTACACGTTGTCTCCCATGATTGAATCTAAAGTTGTTCTTATATGGAGTAAAAGTATATGTTAGCTGTTCCTATAGAGATATGTATTTCGCAATAATGGACGTGCATGGCGGGCTCCTCAAGTGCGTGCTGCAGCTGGCGGCCTGCAGCGACAAGCTGCGCACGACGGACGCGATGCTGGCCAAGTATGTGAGTCGCATGCAGCAGGCACTTCCGGCCTCCGGGATGCCCCGATTGACGTCCAAACTGGCCGTGGTGGCTGCTAACTCGGACCGAGACGCTCCTACAGACGAAGAAAAGTTCCAGGAGCTATACGAGCAAGGTGGGAGGGCGGTAAACTGCCAATACCGGAGAAAAAAGAAAAAAGACTCATTACTTGGTGTCTGCAGGCACGGAGGCCACGGAGAGGCTGGAGATCACGAAAACCAGGCTGGAGAAGGAGCTAAGACGGCGCTCAGAGAAAGTAAGACGAATTATTAACCTACTACGAAGCAAGAAGTGCTGATAGCAATATTATTGTAGTTCAGAGACCTCGTCAAAAGCCGCAACACGGACATTCAGGAAGAGTACGCGCGGATGCTGAAGGAGCTGGACGACCAGACCGAGTCACTGGACCAGGAGATCGCTAAAGAGAGGGCGGTGAAGGCTGAACGAGCGAAACGACGTCGAGACGAGAAGGAGCAGCGGAAGGCCAACAAGAAGCAGCACATGGAGGAAGAAACGGCGCAGCTGAAGGCGCAACTGGACGAGTTTACGTCGGAGATCAGACAACTGCAGGATGTGTTTGCGTCCTTGGAGAAAGAGGAGAGCGAGAAGAGTCCGGATGACGCGCAGAGTGCGGAGGAACGCCGGCGGTTGGAGGAAGAGCGCGCGCAGAATGAGATCGTGGAGCTGCAGCAGGAGATTGTGCTGTTGAAAGAGGCTCAGGAAGCGATCGCGGAGAAGATTGACGTACGTGTCTGCAACTTAAACTACTTTTAATTATGAGGGACTAATGTCTTTTGTTTGCAACAGCGGCAATCACTCAAAGCTCAATACGAAGAAGAGAAGCAAGAAGTGCTCGAGCAAACAGCACACGTAAGTACTATGCATTTAACCTGATTTTGTGGTGCTCTTACCTGTATTGTTTGCATTCGACAGCTGCAAAGTTTGGCGGAAGACTTGACTCCGCAGATCAATACCAGCGGCGTCCGGCTGCACTCGCTGTTGCGTACACTAGCGCCATCGCCTGGCATCGGCACGCTAATGACGCGACTGTACCAACAACTATGCAATGATGCACCGACAGGTGACTTGGGAGTGACCACCGCCTCGCGGAAAACTGTCGACCTGAAGGCATTCCTCAACGTAAGTAGCGTGCTCCTTGTTGTGTTCTTCAACCACTTCTGTTGACGAATCGTTTGCTGTGTACAGAGCTGTCCAAGCATCGAAGAAGGCAACCGAGCGATCAGCGAGCTTAAGAAGCTGCAGCTCATTCATTGCTACGAGTCTAGCGGGATCATCGCTCTCGCAGATTGATTCGTTGTGCGTACTCATCGCATTTTATTTGAATTCACAGCCACGTACTCGAAACCCCAACGATTCTCACCTTACAGCTTGCTGCTGTTCTTGTTCATGAATTGCTTCTTAAGTTCCAGCACGGTAGCCAGGAACTCACCCGACGCAGCACGGCGATCAAGTTGTTCGAACTCGTAGTGCAGCGCCTCGCGGATCTTCGGAGTGCGCTCGCGTTTCAGCAGCGCCTTGTACACCGGCAGACTGTTGGCGTTAAACTTGGTAGTGACCAACGCCGTCATCTCCTCCAGCACCTTGTCCAGGAACCCATCGGTCGGCAGCAGATCTCCCACAATCTTGGCGTCCAGTGCTTCTTTGGCCGTAAATACTTTCGACCGCAGCACCAGGTTGGCGGCAACCGTCGGCCCCAGCAAGTGCGGGAACGTGTAGGATGAAGCGAACTCCGGTACGACGCCGATACGGAGGAACGGCGTCCAGAACGTGGCGCTCTGCGCTGCCAGCACAATGTCGCAGTGCATGAGCAGCGTGACGCCGATGCCGATGGCGGGGCCGTTGACGGCCGCCACCAGCAGCTTCTTGCAGTCGATCATTTGGTCCATGAACTTCTTGGACGGGCTTTGGAGGGCGGACGTACCGACCCGTCGCCCAGAATGGCCGCCGTCTCCTTGACGTCGGCGCCGCTGGTGAAGTAGTCGCCGTGACCGGTGAGCACGAACGCGACGAGCTTCGGGTCGGCCTCGAACTCGACCAGTGCGGCGGTCAATTGCTCGTACAGCGCGTCATTAAAGGCGTTCTTGGACCGAGGGCGACACATCTCGGCCACGTAGATGCAACCGGCATGCACGGAGCGACGCACAACAATATCCGACATATTGGGGGTCCAGCGTGTCAAAATGAACTCTGAGCTTCAAGCGAGTCAAAGCAATTTGTTTTGTCAACGAAAAAGATGGACGTGTACTGGAAAGATGGTGACTTTTTATGAAATCGCATTACCCTGGCGAAAAAGTATCCATCGCATTTGAAGAATGTCTTTCGTCATGAAGTATTCGGCAGGCATAGCACTAACCGATGGCATTGACAGCAGCAACAACGGCGGAATCCGTCGGCGAACGGACGCAGCGACAACTGCAGGAACGAGAGCGCGCGCGCTGCAGTCTCGCTCTAGGCGAGTGTTTACCACCTATGGTTGTTTTCGACCGGATCTCACTCAATGAATTCGACGCTTGGGTGGAAGAACACGAGGGAGAACTTGGACACTGGACCTACGAGTTGATCGCGGACGATTTGGGTCGTGTTGTGCTGTACGAGTTTCCTTTAGAGTCTCACTCAGTCGTGACGAGGACGTGCTGAACCAAATTCGTTCTCAGGTGTGCCAAGCTGGAGGTCTGGCTGAAACGCTGTACGGTCAACAGGATTGCACTCTCGATCTTCCGTACCACAGATGCAGGCCTAGTGGGGCCTTGACACCGCGTACTGCCGAGCCAAAAGAGCTGCCACGGCTAGTGATTGAGGTGGCGTACGGCGATGAATGCCTGCTGCTGAACGAGAAGCTGTTTATGTACATGCAGCATTCCGAAGTCCAAATTGTTATTGGCGTCAAGATCCCGTGCGATGAAGAAAGTATAGTCCAGTGTATCGACCTGCTGCGACGTTCTAACGACGGCGATATTGTTGAACGACGCGAGCAGCTCTGGGCTGGCTGTGAGAATTCTGTTCCTCCAATCTCCTTCCCATTGGGAAAGCTCTATCACAACACCAGGATTCCTGCAGCACTCGTTAGTCACCAGAACGACCGAATTGTACTCGACCTCGCTTCGTTGGCCAACACGATTAGTCGGGTCTTAACGTTGGAGAGCAGAAATGCGCAAAGAGCGGTGGGGTAAGAGCGGGTATCGTTGCTTGACTCGAGTTGAATTAGTAACTCCCGACAACTCTGCGCCGGGCTAACCAAATCGTGCACGGTGAAGTGGAGGGTGCGTTGGTTTTGGGGCCCGGAGTACAACAACCTCTATAGCAAAGCACTCACGGCACACGCAATCCAGGTTGATTGGAACGACAGCCAACCGGCTCAAGAGCTAGACAATTGGACAAACCAATATACGTGTCTCTAAGCGAGAGTTCATCGCCATGACAGCAGCATGTCCACATACGATACCGGTAAATGACAAAGCTCCGCGAGAGACACCCCACGGCCGGTTACGCTGAATTACTACGACGACCTGGTGCTTGTCTTGTTCTTGATGGTGCATTTCAGGCGGTTTGCTGGACGGTGACGATCCTGCAAGGCGAGCTCAGGCAAAGCAAAGCTTCCTGCTTAACATTTTGCCACAAAAATCATTTGCGGCATCGAGGTTTACCACCAAAGTGCTCTGCACCGCCTCATTGAAACCCTTGGATGGGTTTTACCGAACATTCATCTCACCACAGGTAAGCACAAGAACCACGAGTCTGTGGGTCGTTCCAATTCGCTCGTAAATTTACCTTCAATCACACTAACAAAACTCCAAGACCCCCGCCATACGTCTCACCTCCATCCTGATCATTGCTTCCATGCTTTCGTCGCCAGCAGTGAAGCTGCTTCGATTTCGGAGCAGAAACTCTCGACGATGAAATCGCTGAACGCTGTTGACCTGGTAGATGTCCCCGTGGACACTAGCAAGGGGTTTTTGCGAACTACCAAGGACCGAGACACGGAAGACAACGACGATTTGAATGACGAAGAGTGCATGTTTAATCCTGATGACCAAAGCCCCCCAGTTCCATGATGAACGCCGACGCTGCTCTCATGCAGAAGATAGAAAAGAACCCATTCGAAGAAGCCGATGATGCGGCGGTGCTTATTTTGGTGGTAATACGCGGTGTCGTGAATGTTTTCTTTGCTAGCAGAGAGACGAAAATTCCCTCAAAGCTGAGAAAGAAGCTTTCTTTGCCCAGCTAGCCTAGGTTTTATACTCGCAATCAACGTATTTCAATGTTGTCATTCCTGCGCTAGTGAGCTCGAGTAAGAGTCCCAAAATATACAAATGTATTGCTTATTTATCTTGTTGTGCGGGTCTGACAGCGTAATCGCCTCCAGTGATCGCTTGTGTTTGGAAGGAGACTGGTCGTTCTCACTTGAGGATCCAAGATCATGTAGGAAATCGTTGAGATCTGTTCAAATAATCTTGGTTTTATCTGCTCTGCTTGTCGTAAGAAAACGACAACGATGCAGACTCTTCGGGGAAGACTGTCTCGCTACTTGAAATGTTCACCTTGTCGTTGTTTCCGAACCTACTCTCATTATTTTCTCGTAGCAGCAGGAGATTCACTCGTTCAGATATTTACATACGAAACAGTCTTATTTTTCTTATTGTTTGTCGAATGTTTATCGAAATTGTACCCATCTCGAAATGATCGCGCGTTGTACAATGCAATTGCAATTGCTAAAATTTCTTGGCATGCATGCCGACCAGGACACGGTCTCGGACGTGCTGCAGTCCGTCGTGACACAGCAATGGAACGAAACATCTGCTGCTGCAGCCTTCGAGAAGCTTCTCCATGACGCTCCCACCGGCAAGTCGCTTGCCGCCGTCGCGTCGTCTTTCTCCGAGCTGCCTGGGTCATTGCAGTCCATCTGCCTGCAGCGCGTAGCTGCTCTCGTCGACGTCTTCACGACTGAGGGTCCTGGTTTCGACTTTACAGCTCTGTCGACACTACAGTTTTCTCTGCTGGCGCACCTGACGAACGAGCACTTCCTCCGAAACTGCGACGCGGTGGAGGCCAGCCAATGGACGCACAAGTTCTTCCCTACATGCTTCGAGTGCTGCGGCGCCGCTCTGCAATTGCTGAGCGACGGATACAACAACGTGAGTGGAGTGATCCGCATGATCGACATGTGTTTGTTGGTGCTACGTGCAGGTTTTGACTACTTTGAGACTCACCGACACGACATGGGCGCTCTGGTGGAGATACTCAGTCCACTCGTCGTTGACACATTAGATCAGCTCGCTGCTCTATCGGCGCCGTCGACTGAGGAGGATAGTGCGTTGCGAGCACTCAAGACGTGTTTGCTGCTGATGGAGAAGGTGGCGCTGGAGGACAACTGCGGTCAAATGGTGGAGAGCTTGCTCGCGATTGCCATCCGGGCACATTCCGTGGACAAAGAGCAATGCGACGAGAGCGAACTTGTTCTGGTTGCCTGGTTTATCGAGAATGCGCTCTTCGACGTGCAAGTGCGCGAGGAAGACATGCCAGTGGTGTCTGGAAAGTTGATCGATCTTTTCGAGCAGCTGCTCGTTCCTGTGGGCGATCGGCCAACGTTGCAGCTATCGACAGCTCTCAGTGCTCTGCGGAGATTCCTTTTGTGCTCGAACATTTCTGAAATGATAAGGACCCCACTACTTGCTCTTGAGCAGGCGGCAAAACGGCAAGTTAAGACGACAAGTGAAGGTGATCTGACCGAGTCGGTCGGTGGCAAGCATAGTGAAGCGGTTGCTAGTATTCTCGCACGACTAGATATTAATGACACAAGAAGTGACCACGTTGACTTTACTATCGACAATCGGGTCGAGGCGCCCAAGGTAAACCAGGACGCAGCTACGACTGTCGATGTGCCGCAATGGTTTGATGGTAGCAGTGACGACGACGACGAACGTGTATTGGAGTGGGAATCTCGAGATGACACTAACGATATGAGTCGCGAGGCAGAAGGTGTTGTCCGTAGTGTCTCTCAGTGGTTTGATGAGGAGGAAGAAGAGGAGGCAGAGGAGAATATGTCTCCAAGCCCACAGAGCACAACCAATGCATCGGATCTTGTCGATAGCGACGGAAGCACTGCAACGGAAATAATATCATGGAGTGACTGCAGTCCAAATTGACCGGCGCAGCATGCGAAGACACACAGTCATAAGAAACAAGAAGAAGTGGTAGCACTTGCACTTGCTCACTCAACGAGCCGTGCGCCATGGTCGATTCTGCGAAGCGCTTTCGCTTGTACTGGGAAGCAAGTGTCGTTAGTGTTGGCAGGTCTTTACTGGTGCGGGTCCTCTGCAGCGTGCTGCGTCCAAGGCCACGACACAACAAAAGCGGTGCGAGCAATTGTCGACCCACGCCCGTTGTACATCTTGCAAGATGCCACTGACATCACCCAAACGTCATGCTCGTTGTGTTAGCAATGCTTCCAAAGCCTTGACGCTGGTTTTGCTGCTGGATGGCTCTTGCTCTCGGTGAGCGGATATTTCGTCGCGCGTGCAATCGTCCAGGCAGCTCGAACTGCATCTGCCCGATCGATGTCTTGACTGATGAAAAGAACGCTGCCGGTATAGCGCTGAAGTTGAGCATTGGTAACGAGTTCTTGCCGGCTCATCGAACGTCTCTACTTGGTGGTCGTGAGTAACGAGGGCTCACGTGCGTACAACTGTAGTCTACTCCCCGCCCATCAAAATGGCGGACCAAACACCGAGGCAAACGAACAGCTTTGCCTTCTTGGTGTCGGCTGAAGCTTTAACTAGTAGCAGGACAAGCTGGGGTTTGTTTCCTCGGGGTGTCGTTCTCACTGATCGATATCCACACAGCACAGAGAAGATAAAGGGCGAGGCTTGGGCCTCCGTGTCGTGTTGCCTTGCAGCACATGTCGGGCAAAAGAGTCCAGTCTCTACGGCCGACCAGGTCACTTTTGCGCTCTTCTTGAAGCTAACGGATACCAGCTCTATGCGGAGGCATAAGACTGGGCATGCGGCAGTGACTGCAGCGGCTGGTATGGTTATCGGGAGAATTATTGCCGACGACACCAAGGTTTGCCTTGCATGACGATGCCATCGTGACTGCCATGCCAAGACAACTTGCCCGCTGCAATGTGAGCGAGTTTTGTTGTGTTTTTTGCCATATGGAGTCGGAGTGCTACTAGTAAACAGCTGCGGTGCAGAGTGCGTTGCGCGACGCGTCTGGCCCCCCTTGGCGAGTCCTCTGCGGTGGTGGGAGATGACTTCGGCACAAGACAAGACGAGCGCAAGCGCAAATGACTGCCGGGCGCTCTCTACTGGCAGCGGTGGTGGCGCTTAGCCTCGCTAGCATGACGACGGCGTCCGACACCAGCGACTTCTGCAGCTCCGTGACATCCTGCCTCAAGGACGGCAGCACCGCGTGCAACACCACCACAGGCGAATGCCCGCCCTGCATCTACGCGCTGGACAGCTCGTACACTTGCTGGGAGAAGGACAACTCGACAAACACTTGCCCCTTCACGGGCGTGCGCTACGACTGCTGTACGTAGCCCTGTGATATGGGAACTGCATCCCCTGGGCTCGCTCCTCTGACGTGATTCTGTTGCTGTGTTGCTAATTAATAGCCGACTCGTGGAGCACGACGGCCGCAGGTAGCTCCAAGTCGGCCACGTCTTCGTCCTCCACCAACTCCACAGCCACCTCCTCCAAGGACAAAGTGTCCTCCACGACCTCTTCGTCGTCCTCAGCCACCAGCACCGACACGTCCAGCTCTGCCACCACAAGCGGACTGAGCTCCAGCCTCATTACTTATGGCGCCATTGGTCTCGGAGCGATCCTCATCATCGTCATCGTCCTTATCCTTTGCATGCGGAGACGCAAGATGCGTCGTCGCCGCCAAGAGACCATTGCTGCTACAGGAGCAGGGAACTTTGGTCGCAACCGAGTCATGTCGGACAAGCGGCTGCGCGGGCTGTCGAAACGCGACGACACCTTCGCAGGCCCGTACAATAATATTCTGGACTCCAGTAAGGTCAACTACGTTGGCGCAGGCAACATGCATGCAGGTGGCTACCGCTACGGCAAGGGGAACCGCTCAAATGCAGCATCGACCGACTCGATGTCGCGAGTCCCAACAGACGAGTCTCCACGCAGCTTCGACGGCATGTTGGCGGACTCGTCGCACTCGCCGGCCATGCTGGGGGACAGTTCGCACAACTCGCGCAACTCGCAACGCGTTCCACAAGCTCCGTGGTGGGCGGCATCGGCGGCTTCTCGAAAGTCAACGAGTACGTCCAGCAAGACGTGTCTTCTCGCTGCACGGCCACCCCGAACGTGTTTGGCGAGTACCTGCGAATGAAGCAGGAGATGCAGTACGACACATCTGTCGACCGCAGCACCATGGGCGGAGTGAGTTTCAGCGACACGATCAGTGACCTGGACAGCGGCAAATACTCGTTCGAGTCGTCCCAGGGTCCTCGGCTTCCGCAGCGACGAATGGATCTGGACGACGGGCGCTCATCGATGGCCGATTCCATCGCCGACTCGGTTACCGACTCGGAGTATGCCGAGCAGGTCCGTGCACGTGGCGAGAGTGACTGCTACAGCGAGATGTCGTACAATGACGAGAAGTACTCGTTCAGCAGTCTCGACGGTTTGGACGACAGCCAAGTGCGAGAGGGCAAGCGGGAAGTCGAGATTTAAGCACGGGGAGTTTGTGCTCGGCATCATCTCCTGGAAAAGTTAGTCTCTAGATGCGTGCTAGCTGTCAACCGACCAATTATTTTATGAGCTTTTACGTCGACTGGTTGCTTTTGTAGTGGAGACTTCCAGCCGCAGTCCTTAGCTTCGACACGTCAACTAGGGCGCGCGTTGTGGGTCTCTGTACTTGCCTTGGTTTCCGTTTCCTGGTGTATATCGCTTTCCATCGCAGTATCGGCCTCGCTGGTTGCCTGCTTCGCTTCTGTGTCTGCTGCAGCAACTGGTTGCTCGACCTTGGCGCCGAAGCGCAGCACGCACTCCTCCGAGATAAAGTCCAGCACCTTTTGGTACACTCGTTGGCGGAACTCGACGCGCTCCTGGCCTTCGAAGCAGGACGGCAGTGGCACGACGAGGCCGTCAAAGTCCTGCATGCTGAACGGGTACGGAAGTTGCGGAGGTTGTGGGGGACGTACACGAGTCCACTGCTGGCTGAGGCCAGAACCTGTGGAGCAGCCGTCTGCCTGGTAGAGACCGATGCGGCCAGACCCAAGAGGCCTGCGCTCGTCAGCGGCGTCTGCAGCGGCACGGCTGCCAGCTCCGTCTCAATGACCTCCTTGCCCTTGACTGCAGCAACATTTTTGGCGCTAGTATTACTCCCCGTTTGGACCGGGTACGGAGCGAACCGCTCTTGCTTGGGCGTTGGCGTGGGCTTGGCAGCGACGCGGCGCTCGCGTTTGGTTAGGCGGTGCTTGGCGTCGAGCTTGCGCTGGTGCTGGTTCTGGCGGTTGCGGTGCTCGTCGCAGAGGTTGTGCGCGGCGCCCGAGGTCTTGAGCGCGCGCTCGTTGAGGCACTTGCCCGTCTTGTAGAGGCACTTGCCGCGGTAGTCCGGCCGCTCCGAGCCGGGCAGCACCGCAGAAGACGACGGCAAAGGGGTCCTGGCGTCCGACATCGGCTCTGAGGAGGCACGAGCAGGTTAGCGAGTCAGCAACAGCAGCGAGAGACGCATCATCCACCAAGCCATGGAATTCGCATCGCCGGCATTTACCCGAGTATCTGAGGAAGCGTCTGATCCAATGAAGTCTGAGTCTGAATAAAACGGAAAACTTCAATTTGAGAGGAAAAAACACCGTTTTCTATTTTGGTGAGTCACTAAATGAAATATTCACTTTGTCGTTATTTTCGACCCGCAAATTCGATACTGGTAGTAGGGTTGGCATTTGAATGTAAGCGTTACAATCGCTTGGTAAACGTTATGATCGCTTTATAATCACCAGCCAATCAGCATTCACTGCCAATCCTGGGCAAACGCACACGTCGAAGGTTGTTCGATACCGTGGTTGAGACCACAGAGGAGAGGAGAATGCCCCTGACACGGTCGGGATGTCCAAGGGAGTGTCGGCCAGCATCACAGAGGAGATCACGGAGGGGGACCAGGACGAGACGAAGGAGAAGGCCACAAAAGTGACGGAGATAAAGGGGAAGGCTATGAACGTGTCATCCACTGAGGAGGTGACGTTCGAGACGGCCGAGACCATGGAGGAGGCTGGGGTGATGGAGGACAAGAAGTTAAGTCAACAAAGCACCACAAGCCGATCACGGAGCGAGAAGGAGACCTCGGACGTGCTGCTAGCCTAGGAGGTTGGGGAGAATACTGGCCCTCACCACATAGAGTGATGGAAGTGACGGAGTTCATATCCATTAAAGCCCGAGAGCTTAGGAGAGCCCCAAAGATCGCGAGGATGAGGGACCAAATTAACGAAGGCGCGACGCTAATGACAGTGTTGACGTTTGAGAAAATCAAGACCGACATCTCACGTTTTTATTGACAACACGTTTTACCACCTAACGCTACCCGGTGTGTTTCTGTGTTGAGGTGTTCTCGCGCTACCCGGTGTGTCTCTGCGTTGAGGTGTTCTCGTCAATGTTGGCAGAGGTTCTCGAGTAACTGGGGTCGCAGAAAGTGGAACAATCATCCCCTGATCCAATGAGCTCGACGTTAAGTCATCCCAATCCGTTCGACAACTTTCTCTCGTGATCTCTCATCCTCACTGGAATCGCTCGAGTCGCGATCATCGCACGCATCATGATGTACTTCGTACGTCAAATGATTCACCGAGTCAGGTCACTTTTTGTTGCAAAAACGAACACTAACTTGTTCACGCACTCCGGAGAAAGTCTGTTTCGCGTCTTTGAATGTATAAAACTGTGGATACTCCAATTGCGCTCGCTTGAGGATGAGGACGTGGGAATAGATAGCATCAACTTGGCGAACTCTCGGGCTAGTTCATACCCTTTGTCTCCGGCGAGGCACCACCAGTTGTATGGTGTGAAATCATTGATATGCCTACCAACGTTAGCCTTATCAGTAACAAAGTTTTGGAGTTGGACGTAAAAGCACCTTTTTTCGGAAGGCACAAATTTCAATCGCACCTCCAGCCTAGCAGTTTCATTGATCAGCTCAATTGAGCTCTCGCCGTAGCGCGGTAGATGTGGGTCCAACAAGTTTGCAATCTTCAGTGTTGAAGTACAAACCTTTTCTTGCCGAGCTGCAATGATCTTCAAAACGTTTTCTTGAACTGACGCAGGGCATCCCTTTAATGGCTTCGTGTACGCAGGGTCAGACTTAAACGATTGAAAGCGGTGATAGATCATGAAGGAGCTGCTGTCGTCGCGCTCAAACTCTGCGAGGGGCGAGTTGATCGGGGCCATAATTTTTAGTACTGCTGCCGCATTAAGCCAAAAGTCGTCGTCTTTGAAAATACGATGGGCCTCATTCAGTTCATTCCCCTTATAGCGCTTTAAGAACTCGTCATCTGAAAATATTCCCGCTAATATTGTTTTGTTAGCAACCACATTTGATATGCATTTCTCGTGCGTAAACCACCGTGTTGGCACAGGCATCGACAGACGACGTTGCTTATTCCCTGTGCTCCGCGTCTGGGACTGCAGCTCACGAAATACAGACCAAAACCCCACACGAGCTTTGCAGAACCTAGTCAGTGTTTCGCGTCGCTGAGAGTATCTCCAATATTATCAGTAGCAAGCATGTCTTTCGTTAAGAGATTCATTCCATGTGCACCACAACCCGAGCAGACAATACCAGGACGCACCTCCGTAACATATTTCCATGCCTTTTGTATGTTTGCCGCATTATTTGAGACAACTGAAGTGACTACTCCAGAGCCAACGGAGTTTTCAAGTTCATTGATAGCAGTAAGAATTGAAACAGCAATATACTTCCCTGTGTGCTCTTCCGCGGCTGTAGTGATCGACTTCCAAAATACAGGAGTAATACGCGAATTGGTGAAGACGAAATTAATGATGCTGTCGCCATTGCAGTTGGACCAGCCGTCTGTAATAACAGCAAGGTTTTTCTGACCTCTTAACTCCTCAATTGCTAGCAGTTTCTCGCGCTCATGAACACGATCAAGTAGACGACCTGATAGCTGCCTGCGCGACGGAAGCTCGTAGTCAAACAGAGCCCGAAAGAAAGGATCCTCCACCACGCGAAACGGGATACCTGTTGAGTAGAAGGCTATGGCCACACGCATGAAGTTCTCCTCGTTGCTTCGTGTGATACGCTTTCTTGGAGTGCGAACAGACGATGTTGACCGCCGCGTCTTTTTCGGGGTCTTCCGATTGGAGTCAGGACTGGCAAAAAGCCGTTTGTTTACCGAATCTGGGCTCCGTGTCGTGTAGGAAGACAAGGTTTTGCAACCTTAGTGCGGCGGCGCTCAGTATCAGATCGTTTCCAGCACTCCTGAGTTTCGGGACTTAATTCCGGGCGCTTCACCAGATGCCGCAGCATGTTTTCCGACGGCATGGCATTCTTTATCCCTTTGCCGCAAGCAATGCACTTGGCTTCAGGGTGGTCTCTGACGTCTCTCTCGCGGGGCTTCGTCTCAATGTAGTGGCTCCAAATTGGGTTCCGCGGAGGCGCCATTGCGTGGAGTTGGGGTGGATCGAAATCGCTTGCGGGAGGTGTGGCTGCTTGTGAAGTGAGCCGGCAGTGGCGTGCTTGAAGTTTGCCATTCGAAAGATTCGAACGTTTAAATAAGCTTGATTATAAGGCTGTCTATCAATTCTAAGCTTTACATAAGCTTTACACAAGCTTTATTTGCCAACCCTAACTGGTAGTACTTTTACTCGCTGCACACTCCATTTGCTGGTTGTCAGAATCCAGCTCTTCGGTTCATCAGAACGATCGCATCCCTCTTCCAACTTCGTGTCCTAATCGCCCGACCACGTCGATTGCTGACGTAGACGTGAAAAACTGCTCGCATTACGCTCGACGGAGAGTTCGCTGGCGCTGGTTCCAATGGTTTTCCTTACACAACCAGAGCAAAAACCGACCTTCCGTTGAATCAGCTGATGACCTGGGGAGAGGAATCTCATATGCTTCTTGATGGTACACGAACGGCACACAACTCCGCAGCAGAACTTCCACGTGTCATGCTGCATCGTGATGTTGCCGAACCGCTAAATGCGTGAGGACTTCGGGAACGTGACGAATTTGTCTCCTTGGTGTTGACTTTGGTAGTTCTTGGGTCGTTCGCTAACCGCCAAGTTCAACTTCTTCGGCTGGCCGCAACGGGCATAGTGTGTAGCACCGACATAACCATTTTCGTGAACTTGGGTACCACCGGACGATAAACACCGGCACTCACCCGGTCGATTAGTCCCGTGATGTACAAGGACACAGACTCCTTCCCGTCGTGATGAAAGAACGAGCACACGGACAGCTTTCCTCGCGTCCTTCCCGTTAGAGCTGGTGCTTACGGAAATCCGACCGAGTGCATGACTCGGTACCCAAGACGAGCACTGCTCGGTAGATCCAACACATACGTGGATTCGACGTACACGAAGTCTCGGATTTTGACGAGACCCAGCGACGAAGCGCGAGGGTCTAACTCCATCCACTTGACTGCCACATAGCGCAGCGGTTCCTTCGTCGTCCTCTCTTGGACCGTCGAAATGACCACGGATTCGGCACTTCCGTTTTAGTAGGCAGAGCTCTCGCTCAACATGCCAAACATGACGTCGTTCAATGTGCCGTCAATCTTCCCAACACATAACAGTCGTTGCAGGTCCGGGGTCGAATAAAACCCTCTCTGTTGGTGACCCCAATACTCGTGCATATCACCCTTGGACTTTGCGAGTTTCCACGTCCGCTAGTCGATTTGCACTCGGCTCCGGTAAACTTCACATAGCGACCCAGATTCGTCTCGGTGATGCGCTAAACGACGCACTGTAAATCGATCATGTCGCCGGGTGTGAGTGATATCTGCCCGAACGGGTTGTACTTGATCGGCACTTGTTGGATAGGCCAAACGAGAAACTATTGTGGAATGGCATTTTTGTTGTTGCTCTGAAGTCATCATGGCTTCAGGTGATCACCATGCGGATCAAGCTTTCTGGATCAGATTCGGCTTTTTCGCCAAGCTGTTTTGCTTGTCAGCCATTGTTCATCCATTCGGGCAACAACAGCCTCTCCTTTCGTCGGCGCGAAATCCAAAGTATCCATGTCCTATCGCCGGATGCCAAAATTTCATTCGACGGAACTCACCGCAGTTGTAGGAAGGAACCTCGACGCGTTCTAGCAACAAAAATACAAAAGATCTCGATATTAACGAGCAGCAAAAATTTTCCCTTCTCGTTTGGTGCGCTTTTGCGCTATGGGCCTTGTTCCAGGACTTGGTGTGCTGCTGCAGGAAGTCGTGGCTTTTGCTGTTCTCGGTGATTTTCAGCTTATCCTGTAGCGCCGAGGGCTTTATCTTGAACTTGTTCAACGTCTTAAAGGCACCTCTTAAACCGCTGTCTGATACCTTTGAAAAACCGGTCGAGACTCCAGTTACAGTCGTGGAGAGACCTGAGGGAGTTTGAAAACAGCTAGCTCATCTTCGCCGGCCGTCAGGTCGTCGTCAGTCTTGGCAGATCTCGGAGCTCGATTGTCGGCGTCGACGGCGAACCAGCTCAGAAGTTCGATGTCGGCACGCGTTGGAGGACGCAGTGAAGATGGCAGCAATTAGCAAGGCGTAGCACAACAGACGCATCATAAACTTGGAAGCGGATTATGAAGTTGAAAGATATCAAGGGGAAGAACAAACAGTTTGTGATGTTCAACTACGCGACTCACGGGATTTTAGTGGTCACACCAACGACCGATAGGAACGCAACTGCGACCTGCTGCATGCAGGTGCTGGCCTCGTACGTAAATAACGACGACAATTTAATGAGTGGACAAATCCTGCTTGGATGGAATGCCCGCGTTTAACATCGTGCAGTGATATCGTGGACCATTTTTCCGCCAACGACGCGTACGATGGAGCGTATCTGAATAAGAAAACGCATCTTCAGCATCTCAAGGCTTGAACAACTTCCGTCACGTGAACTGTTGCAACCACATTACCAGCCCACCTAAATATCAATCCGACGACGTTCCCGTCGAGAAGTTCTGAACAATGTAGGCTGAATGTTTCTCCTACTGGTCAATTATATTAAATATTTCAGGACCGCCGCAGGATTTAGGCCAATCAAACTTCAACGCGTCCTGCGGTAGGCCATAAATCAAAGTCAAAATGGAAGGAAGCAGCTCGACTGCCGCCGGACATTGTCCGGCACATGTGGTTCAGATGCTGGAGAGCTTCTCAACGGATACGCCCGCGGAGGACGTGCGCACTGCCCTCACGTCCAACTTCCGATCTAAGGAGCTACGGGCCGCGTGCACGAGGCTCAACCTTCGACCCCAGTCGGAGGGCTCCAAGAACACCAAGGAAGGCTACATCGAGCTGCTGTGCGAGTTCCACGGCCTGTGTCAGGAGGAGAGGACCGTTGATAGGACCGATGCCGGTCCACCGTCGCCGTCGGCCAGTGACCAAACTGAACAGGTCGAATCGGAACAAAGTTGCCTTCATCCTGAAGGCCAACAATCTACGACACACCAGGAAGAGATCACTTCCGGTCCTACGCCGCCACACCTTCCTTTCTTTTTCCGTCAAGACGACGACATTCCGTCCAGGACGAATCGATTGAGGACGATCGCTCCAGCTCCTCCGGCGCGCACTTTCTTCCGTATACGTCCTGATCGAGCGATTATCGAGTCGGAGAGGCCGCCTAAGCGTGTTAGACAGAGAAGTTCGGAGGAAGAAGGTGAAGACACGCACGCCACGACGATGCAGGACCAAATCCAAAAGTTCATGGAGGAGAAGAATTCCGGAGCTGCTCGAGTCACCAGTTTGGCGCTGGCTGTACGCAGCAGCACAGAAACCATTCGGAGTCTCCGACAAACAAGAGTCTGTCCTACTGAAATGATCGATAAAGCAGAGCAAAAGCTAAAGCCGCTGATTGTCAAGTGGATGAAAGAGATGGAAGCTCTTGGTCAGAGCAACTAAACCACCGACGGTGTTGACGTCTCGCAAAATATTTATAAGTGCCAAGTTGCTGGCTTATCGTTCTTCTGATCAGGAATAAGGCAAATACTTCAAATACTTACAGGCTGTGGCGCTGAATCGGCGCCGAGTGTGAACGGAAATGCCGGGTTTTCTGGGCTTGTCGTTCCCGAAAAGGAGTTGGTCGCGTTCGCGAGAGAATTCGTCGGCAAAGCTGGCGATGAATCCCAGCAGCTCGTCCAGTGGCAGACTTTCCTCCTCTTCAAAGTAGTTCAAAAGTGTTTTCTCTGTGGGTAGCAACAGTGAAAATGTCAGCAACAACGTTGAGCCCCCAAGGCCACAAGCCCCAGCATACCTCTCTCTCCATTCGGTCGACCAACTCCTGTACGCCGTTGAGCTCTTGCTCGACCTCCATGGCGTAGAGCCTCATGCTTTCGCGTGAGCTCGCAATTGCTTGACTCAACTCTTCGTCATCTGTCTTGAACACGGCGGCCTGTTGTGTCTCGTTGATGAGCATCCGAAGGCCACTCTTAAGTGATCCCTGCTCAGCAACTAAACTCTGGATGGAGAGTTTGCTGCAGGTGGTGATTAGGTCCAGCTCCTCTTTAAACCTGGCGAGATCCGGTTCGTCACGCTCGATAGACTGGACGACGTATTGTAGGAAGGAAATTCGGCCGTCGAAAGCTTTTGTGAACGACAATTTCGTCAACGAGCAGATGGAGATACTCTTGACCCATTTCGTATACTCGACGCCCTCGCCAAAGTTTAGCAGGTTGCCTAAGTGGAAAATGTATTCCAGCACACCAGCAAAGCTTTCGCTTGAGCAAACTTGCTGGACTCCGCGAACCATCAGCTTCAGGTTTTCTCTACAATCAGCCAGCAATTAGTACGTTGTTCGTTAGCGCGCTTCACGTGGTAGCACGCACCGAAGCTCCTCGACTCGTGGAGCAAAGTCCATCTTGAACTGCAGGCAGCGAAGCTTCTGTTGAGCTCGTGGGATTTTCCTTGCCACCATTAAAAACTGCTCGGCCTGAAAAAATTAATGCGTTAGGACGAAATCAACCTCCTGTTGAAAAGAAAGAATTGCAACTCACCGTAGCCAGGTTTGATACATCGCCGTCAAATTGGTCGATAGCTTCTTGTTCGTCGCTATCAGGCCACATGTCGATGAGCGACTGCAACGCTGGGCTTGACAGGACGTCGCAGTTCAACGTCATGATCTCATTCGTGAGCTCCGAGAATGTACGCTTCACTCGTGCGAGCACAATGGCGATGTTCTGGGACTTTTTGTGATCAAGCAAAACCACGTAAAGTTTGCGGTTCCGGAACGCACTACCAGGATCCTTCACTGCCACCTCTTCTTCGACTGCTTCACTCGACTCCTCTTCTTCTGGGTCCGGCTCTCCTTCCATCTCATCGCCGAAAAATGCTGCATGGGGAGCCTTTTGCTCGCATTGGGGAGGCAGCACCCTGACGAGCATTGCTGGTTTGCTCTGCTAGTGTAGCTATTGCCGCTGGCGGTGCGACGTCGACGAACCGTCTTGCCCTTGGCGACGACCTTGACAAACAGCTTCTCCATCCACCGTCGGCTCTCTGTGGAGATGCAGACTCGGTCTTTCAACGACCTGGTGTGGATTTGACTCCAAAGGAATCGCGTCGTTGTGTTGGGATAAGAGCTCCTGTGTAGGGCGTGGTGGACCAGTGCAGCTTCTTGCGCATGCCGGCGTTTATTTTGCGCAGCGCCATCACCGCCAAATTGTGGCAGTTGCCGGCACTTGAGGCTGATCTCATTGCCAACGCGTCTGGCGTTGAAGGTGCCGTAGAAACAGAAGAGCTAATACTAGATCGTCTTGACCGTACTGCAAGACTCACCGGTGGGATCCCACACCTCCTTCTTCATCGGATTCATCGACCGACGCAGTCAAACTAGAAGGTGCCGATCCGTTCAGCTCTGAAGGGTCGACACCTTCACTGCGAGCCTTCATCTCGACAACATGGCGGGGCACACCCACCTTGAGCATCCGCTGGAACGACTCCACCTTCTGTACATGTTCAGGGTCCTTCGCCGGTTCAGGGATCGCAATGGGAGCCAGCACCTTCTTTGGCTTCGGCGAGGTCGCCGTGAGCTCGTCCAGCACTGCCGGGTCCTTGCCCTCGGCGCGCATCTTGTGGTTGACGACAATCCGCGGCAGTCCGACCTTGAGCATCTGCAGGTAGGCGGCGTATTCGCTGCGAAGAGCATCCAATCTGTCCGCTTCCTGCTTGTCCTCAGTCGCGTCGCTTTCTGTCTCGGTGTCGCTCGCAGTCTCTGTCTCCGTGTCGACCTTGTCTTGCTCTTCCTCATCCTTGTGCTGTTCATCCTGATGCTGTTGCAAATGCCGTCGACAGCACTCTCTCAGTCCGCTCGGTTTGACGGCGTGGTTGTGGATCTCGACGCGACTCCAGCGCACGTAGGCCACGAGCACGAAGCTCACGAGCAAGTGCAAGATGAGCCAATACGCTGTCGACTGGGACTGCTGTGAGCAGGCACCGCAGTCAACTGAGGCGAGGTCGACGCGGACGAAATTTGCGACGGTCTCGTCGTCGTAGACCGGGCAGCTCTCGCGGTTCCCCATCTCGGTGTCGGCACTGCAAGCAACTCAGATACCGGCGTACTCGCACGCGGGTGGTGGCAGCGCTATCAAAAACGCTCGAGCAGCTCGACACGCAGCACCGCAAGCCTGCAAATGAGCGAGAACGTCGCCGTCCCGTCCGTTGCGGGGGCCTGGTGCGACACCATCTCGCTGGGGGAAGAGTTTGCCCAGGAACTCGCGACGAGGCTTCCGTTAGCGGCAAAACGGCCGCCTCTAGCAGCCGCGCCAAGACGGGACGACTGGCCAGCATTGCCATGAAGCTTCATGCGGGCCTTCGACGGGGCTTCCCCTCACATCAGGGCATCTTGGCGTTGTCCGTTCGGGGTTAAGTGGTGCGATATGCGCGACTAAGTGCGGGGTTGGAATAGCATTTGGCTCGGATACCTGCTTCAAGGTACTGGCCAATGACACCGAAGTGCACAGAATATTGCGGACTACAGCAAGAAACGGCAGCGTTACGCGGCTGATGAAACTCTGCGAAGGCGAAAAATTGCGCGGCAACATGGAGTCGCTTTGGCTTTGGCAAAGGCCGTCACGGCAAAGCCTGGCGGAACTGCAGCAATGTGGCAATCTTGCTACGACGAGCGAGGTGTGACAATACGGCATTCAACAATGCTCCGTCAGAGATACTTGGCGCTTTGCGGACGGTGCAGGTGGGAACAGCAGCAGTTCGCGGGTCTTCTTAAGAAGGCTTTGGTGGTGGGATTGCGTCGAGCGAACTGCCGGTCGAATCGCCTGAGTCGTCGTAGTCGACTACGCTCGGTGGAGAGCGTGGAATGTATTGCAGACCGGGCACACCGGTCAGGTTGCAAGAGAGCATTGCGAGGAGAGGTGCTTGCAGCGAGAACAACAATGTGCTCTGAGCAGAGCCTTAGAGCCTTTCTTCTTCTGCTTGCCAGCGACGATGATGATACCGTATCATTGAGATAGCTACGTTGCTGTGAGTGGCTAAAATAGGAAATCATCTGATGCCACTTCCGATTGGTCATTAATCCGTTGGAATCAGATCGCACCAAGAGTTCCATGCTTGTCGTCGAGTTGCATCGACAATCGATCAAAGTGCTTGCAGCGTCGAGTGTCCCCCCGCCTGCAGACTGCCTCAAGCATCTCGCTGATGCTCTCTCGGCAGCCGCCGTCCCCAATCCTTCTCGATCAGATTCACTCGGGCTCGCCGTCCGCGTTATGTGAAATGAAATCAGCTTCAGCGATCCGCAATCTCGCGCTTCAACTTGCTAGTCAACGCTGCTTGGGCGTCCAGCACACTCTGGCTCCTGGGACTAGCATCGAAGAAGGTGTCTTCCACCTTCGCCGCCTCGCAATAGAGTGCCGGTCAGCCTCCTTTACTCGCAGGGCCTGTCCGAGCTCGTCCAGAGAAAGACGGCGCCAAAGGCCGAGTTCAAGCCGAGCGAGCGTCGCTGCTTGCACAGCAGATACCTTGGCCGAAGCGCGCTTGCAGTTTGTGATCGCCCGCGTCAGCGCTGCTGACGATTTAGTATGAAACTTTGTATGGGTAATGTACTGACGTTTCGTGATTGCACAAGCCAGAGCGCGTCATCGTTGTTCATTCGCCAAAAGAGCTGCCGCCGCGCAGCAAAGAGCCCAAGGCCCGCGTGCTAACCTTCTTCCGTGTCCGTGTCCTCTCCCCCTCCCTGCGCCGCCATGAAGGACCTGTTGATGGTCGACGCCGTGGACGAGGCCCACGTCGTGGACGAGCTGGTGACGCGCTACCGCCAGGGCTACGTCTACACGTTCCTCGGGCCCGTGCTGATCGCCATGAACCCGTACAAGCTGCTGCGCCAGCCCAACGGCGACTCCATCTACGCCATCAACATGATTGACGCCTTCCAGGGCAAGGAGTTGCACCTGTGCGAGCCCCACCCCTTCGCGCTGGCTGAGAGCGCCTACACGAGCCTCATGCGCTTCGGCCTGGACCAGTCGCTGCTCATCACGGGCGAGTCCGGCTCGGGCAAGACCGAGACGTCCAAGCACGTGATGCGCTACCTGACCACCATCAGCACCCGCTCCAGGGCCAAGAGCGCCGTCATCGCCAACCGCCGCATGTCGGTGGCACAGCGCAAAGAGGCCGACGACATGACGAGCCACGTCACGGACGTGCTCTGGGGCAGCAACCCCGTGCTCGAGGCCTTCGGCAACGCACAGACCATCCGCAACAACAACAGCAGTCGCTTCGGCAAGTACATTGTGCTGCAGATGAACCGCGTGGGGCAGGTCATCGGCGGCTACATCGACAACTACTTGCTGGAGCGCAGTCGCGTCATCCGCCAGGCCGAGGGCGAGCGCAACTTCCACGCCTTCTACCAGATGATGGCCGGCGCCACTGAAAAGGAGAAGCAGGAGTGGCAATTGCCAGTCAGTCCTAAAGAGTTCGATGTACTGGGCAACGAAGACTCCAAGATCGAAGGCGTAGACGACGCTGAGAACTACAAGAACGTGCGGCAGAACATGACCGCCGTGGGCATCACGAACGACGAGCAGAAGGCCATTTTCCAGCAGCTGGCGGCCATTCTCTGGCTCGGCAACGTGCAGTTCGAGCAGACGACCGACGAGGCCCATAACCCGCGGGCCGCCATTTCGTCCCCTGAGGCCCGTGAAGCCCTCGCCAAGGCTGCGAGTCTGATGGGCATTGACAAGGACAAACTAGAGGCTCTGTTGACGTTCCGTATTGTGAATATTTACCGTGAGGACCAAAGGTTCTGTTCGACGCGCGTCAGGCCAAGAAGGTGTCGGACTCGATCATGCGCTCGCTGTACGAGAAGATCTTCGATTGGATCGTGGCGCGTATCAACACGAATGTGACGTGCAAGAAGCGCGACATCAGCAACAGCATCGGCATCTTGGATATCTACGGCTTCGAGATCTTCGAGGTGAACGCGTTCGAGCAGCTGTGCATCAACTACGTGAACGAAAAACTGCAGCAGCTCTTCATCAGTCAGACGCTCGAAAGCGAGCAGGAGGGCTACCGACGCGAAGGTCTGAGCTGGCAGAACATTAAATTCTTCAACAACCAGGTCGTGTGCGACCTGATTGAAGACCCCAAGACGCACGGCATCTTCCCACTGCTGGACGAGCAGTGCGCCATTGCACGTCTGTCGGACCTCGAGCTGATTGAGCGCTACAACAGCGAGCACTCGCGCAACCCACACTACATTGCCTCGCGCGTGCGTGGCCCCAACTTTGGCATTGTGCACTACGCCGGCAAGGTCGAGTACGACGTCACGTTGTTCTTCGACGCCAATGTAGATACGTTCTTTAACGACTTGCAGACAGGCATGGAGGAATCGTCCAACGCCTTTGTGCGTGAGGTTTTCCTGGACAAGCGTACCAAGGAGCAGACGCTCAAGCGACCGCCGTCGACGTCGCAGCAGTTCCGTACCCAGGTTGCCGACCTTCTCAAGAAGTTGGATGGCTGCAACCCGCACTACATTCGCTGCATCAAGCCCAACGAAAACAAAAGTCCGTTGGCTGTGAACAAAGAGCTAGTGGCAGAGCAGGTGCGCTACTTGGGTCTTGTGGAAAACCTGAGCGTGCGTCGCCAAGGTTTCTGCTACAGCCAGCCGTACGCGCCGTTCATTAAGCGCTACAGCTTCCTGTCGGAGGCCACCTGGCCTGCTCCAGTCGCCCACTCTTCTCGTAAGGCTGCTGTGGACCTTCTCACCACTGCCGGTCTTGGTGTCAAGGACCCAGAAAACCCTTCGAAGCTGATCCCGTTCGAGGAAGACTCGACTACGCTTGGCTGTTTCTCCCTGGGTCGTAATAAGATTTTCCTGCGCCACCCGCAGGCGCTGTCTGCTCTGGAAATTCTACGTGAGGAGCGCATTCCTAAGATCGTCAACATCATCGAGAACGCCTGGCGCCGCTACAAGAACCGACTCTCACTCAGCATGTTCTCCGCAGCGTCCAAACAGCTCTTCACTGCGTACGACGCTGTGTGGAAAAACTGTCAGGACCGTCGCAAGCGTGTGCCTGGCGCTGCAAACAAGGAGCTCGTCGCGAAACTCTACGCCAACTGGGAAGTTGTGTCCTCCAAATTGGTGGACAGTAACAACAGCTCCATGGTGAAGCACCTCGCTGAAGAGGAGAAACTGAACTCTGTGTTGTTCATGCAGAGCTTCGTGCACGCTCGTACCGAACGTCGCAAGTTCCTACAGCTTAAGCACGCCCAGATCATCTTCAGCAAGCGCTACCGTGGTCTCAAAACCCGCAAGCAGCTCGCGAACGACATGTGGAAGTCTTGCAAAGTTGCTTTGCTGGGCGTCCGCACGGAGTTCGAGCGCTACTTGGGCCAGAAGAAGCGTCGTCGCGACTCGCTTGACCGTACATACCTAGGCGATTACATCGGCGTGAACAAATACCCTGCGTATGCGTCCATTATCCAGGCGCATACTGAAGGACGTGGCTCTAAGGCCGGTACCTCCCGTGGCGCCAAGGAGAAGCTGCTGTTCTTGGGAACGGTGGAGAAGGTGAACGAACGCTTTGCGCACCAGACGCGCGTGCTGATGATTAGCGAGAGCCGCGTGTTCAATCTGAAGGCGGACAAGATCCAGCAGCCCAAGGAGCGCCGCGTGTTCGAGCTGGCCCGCCTCACTGGGCTGGCCATGAGCACGCAGCCGGATAACTACCTGATCTTGCGCGTAAAGGGCGAGATCGACTTGATGGTGCAAGTTCCGCAAAAGACAGAGGTGGTCCAGGCGCTCCGTGCTCGCATGCAGAAGGCGTACGGACGCGAGCTCCACGTCGAGTTCTCGGACTCGCTAGACTTCTACGCCGCGAAGGGCAAGCAGCTGAAGGTCAAGTTCTCCTTCGAGCGCTCGCTCAAGGACTCGGAGTGGAGCAAGATCGACCGTCACACGATGCTCGTGAAGGTCGGCATCATTTAAACTTGCTGCGGGGATGGAATCATCGTTGTGGTTCTCAATAGAGAAGTCAATGAGTCATGAAGTTCATGAAGTGGAGGAAGAGACTCAAGTGGTGAAGTCAACTCGGAAACAGGCCGAGACAAAACATAAAAAGAAAAAAAAGAGGAATCGTTTTACAAGTCATACATACCATACGCGTTGACAATAAAGCTTGGTGGTTGCATGCAGCTTCTGTCTTGGCCTTCATGGAGTTCATCTTCATTGTCTGTTGAAGTATCCACAAGAGTATCGCCAAGAGATGGTAGTCATACTTTGTCGATAGCATTTCATCTTACATGCAACCCCGTCCAAACCTACATACAACGCGCAGGACATGACTGATAAACTTACTCTTCGTCTTTTCATCGTCGCCAGTCTCGTCAATCTCCACCAGCAGGTCGCCGCCCAGCATGTTGTCGCCAACGTCGGCGTGGATCGACACGACGCGGCCGCTGACAGGCGCAGCTACAACCGTCTCCATCTTCATGGCGCTCAGCACCAGCAGAGCGTCGCCAGCCTTCACGGTCTCGCCCTTCTTGACACGAACATCAAGCACCACGCCAGGCATGGGAGCGCCAACAGAGCCAGCCATGCCAGTAGCCTTCGGCTTGACGGCGGTCGACACGCCGGCAGCCTCATCCTTGACCTTGATCACTCGCTGGCGACCGTTGAGCTCGAAGATCACGTCACGAAGACCGTCCTTCTTGCTCACGCCACCCACGGCAATCAGTTTGATGAAGACAGTCTTGCCGTGCTCCATCTCGACCTCCACTTCCGTGTCCACCTCCAGTCCCGTCAGGAACGTGCGAGTGTCCAGGAAGTGCATGGAACCGAACTCGTCCTTGAACTTCATGAAGCCAGCGAACACATCCGGGTAGATGGCGTGGGAGATGACGTCCAAGTCGCGGATCTTGTCCTCGCCGTACTTCTCCTTGAGCTCCTTCTCGGCAGCCGCAAAGTCGTACGGCTCCATCTCGGCACCAGGACGACCCTCGAACATCTCGTGGCCATTGGGCAGCACTTTGCCCTTCAGCACACGCGAGCGCAGCGGCTCGGGGAAGCCGTGGTGCGGGATGCCGAGGTAGCCCTGGAAGTACTCAACGACAGACTTGGGGAACGACAAGGTCTCGGCCTGGTCAATGACCTCCTGCTCCGTCAGTTTGTTCTGTACGATGAACTGAGCAAAGTCGCCCACGACCTTCGAAGAAGGCGTGACCTTAATGATGTCTCCTAGAAGACGGTTAGCAGCAGCGTAAGCGCGCTTAATGGCAGGCCACTGACCGGCAAGACCGAGCTGCTTCGACTGGAACAGCAAGTTCGTGTACTGACCGCCAGGCATCTCGTGGTTGTACACATCGGCCGAGCCAGACTTCTGGCCAGACTCGAACGGAGCGTACACGCCACGCATGGCCTCCCAGTAGTCGTTGATCTCCATAATGTCCTCAGACTTAACACCAGTGTCGTACTTGGAGCCCTTGAGCGCCGCCACAACAGCACCCAGCGACGGCTGAGACGTCGTGCCAGACATGGCGTCCGAGGCCACATCAACAGCATCGGCACCAGCGTAGGCGCACTCCAACATGGAGCTAACAGCCGTACCGGCAGTGTCGTGAGTGTGGACGTGGATCGGCAGGTCCGGGAACTCGTTACGGATGCTCGAGATAAGAAGCTGAGCAGCCTGGGGCTTCAACAGACCAGCCATATCCTTTATGGCCAGGACGTGGATGCCCTGAGCCACCAACTGACGCACAAAGTCCATGTAGTACTCGAGGTTGTACGGACCACGCGTGGGGTCCGAGACATCGCCCGTGTAGCACATAGCGGCCTCAATGATACCGCCAGCGGCACCAACAGCATCAATTCCGAGCTTCATGTTCTCAAGGTAGTTGAGCGAGTCGAACACACGGAACACATCCATACCAGTAGCCTGAGCCTTCTCGCAGAACTTGTACACGACGTTGTCCGGGTAGCTCGTGTATCCAACAGCGTTAGCGCCACGGAGCAGCATCTGGAACGGAATGTCTGGCACAGCCTCACGCAGGACGGCGAGACGGTCCCACGGGTCTTCACGCAGGAAGCGCATGGACACATCGAACGTAGCGCCGCCCCACATCTCCAGCGAGAAGGCGTCCCGCATAGCGATGGAAGTGGCAGGAGCGATAGCAAGCATGTCGCGCGTACGCATACGAGTAGCAAGCAGCGACTGGTGCGCATCACGCCACGTAGTATCGGTCAGAAGCAAACCCTTCTTGGCACGCACAGCCTTGGCAAAAGCCTCCGGTCCCTGTTCGACGTAGATTTGACGCAGGGACTTCTCCTTCGAAGCCGGAGGAGCCGCCAAGGTAGGGACGATCGGGTCCACCTTGGACGGAGCGGGGCCAGTAGCACCCAGCGCCTTCTCAGGTCCGTTGACAATCGTGTTACCGATGTACTTCAACATCTTCTGGCCACGGTTCGTAGATTTGGAGGGCAGGAGCAGGTCTGGGTTCTCAGCGATAAAGCTCGTGTCGACAATACCCTTGATAAAGTCCGGGTGGTTCAGCACGTTGGACAGGAAGCTCTTGTTTGTGGTCACACCACGCACACGGAACTCCTGCAGCGCACGCTTCAGCTTGTGGGCGCAGTCGCCACGGTCAAGGGCACGAGCAGTCACCTTGACCAGCAGAGAGTCGTAGTGGGGCGTAATGTGCGCTCCGACGAATCCAGGACCGTCATCCAGACGGATACCCATGCCACCGGGGCTACGGAACACTTCAATGACACCCGAGTCGGGCTGGAAACCCGTGCTCGGGTTCTCCGTGGTGACACGGCACTGCATGGCATGGCCGCGGGGCTTGATCTTGTCCTGACTAAGACCCAGGTCATTGAAGCTCTCTCCGCCAGCGAGACGGATCTGGCTCTGCACCAGATCGATGCCCGTGATCTCCTCCGTGATCGTGTGCTCCACCTGGATACGTGGGTTCACCTCGATGAAGTAGTGGCGGCCCTGCTGGTCCACGAGGAACTCCACCGTGCCGGCGTTCAAGTACTTGGCAGCGCTGGTAAGACGGACAGCGTCGTCAATCATCGCCTTCTCCGTCTTGGGGTCGAGACCCACGGCCGGAGCCGTCTCCAGCACCTTTTGGTGGCGTCGCTGCACACTGCAGTCGCGGTGGTACAGGTGCACGACGTTTCCTTGGCCGTCGCCAAGAATCTGCACCTCAATGTGTCGCGGGCGGTCCACGTACCTCTCAATAAAGACCGTACCATCTCCAAAGGCCGCGAGGGCTTCCGAGCTGGCACGCTCAAAGTTCTCGGCCAGATCTTCCGCCTTGGTGACGACGCGCATGCCGCGACCGCCGCCGCCCATAGAGGCCTTGATGATGACAGGGTAGCCCACTCCCGAGTCGATGAAGGCTCGAGCCTCGTCCAAATTGTGCACGGGGCCGTCGGTACCTGGTACCACGGGCACCTTCTGCTCGATGGCGATTTCCTGGCCGCCGTCTTATCGCCGAAGCGCTGCAGGTTTTCGGGCGTGGGGCCCACGAACTTGATGCCGTTCTTGGCGCACTCCTCGGCGAAGCCCACGTTCTCCGAGAGGAAGCCGTAGCCCGGGTGGATGGCGTCCACGCCGTTCTCCTTGGCGATCTGGATGATGCTGCCCACGTCCAGGTAGGCCCCGACGGGGCTCTTGCCGGCCCCACGAGGAAGCTCTCGTCGGCCTTGTAGCGGTGCTGCGTGAAGCGGTCCTCCTTGGAGAAGATGCCGACCGTGCGGATGCCCAGCTCGTTGCCGGCGCGCATGATGCGCGTGGCGATCTCGCCGCGGTTGGCGGCCAGCAGCTTCTTGATGGTGCTGGCGTCGCGCGTGCGCTGCAGGTGCGAGCCCAGGCGGCGCGAGACGAGCAGGCGCTGCGAGCGGAGCATGGTGAGGAGGCCGAGGACTGGACGAAGGTCAGGCGAGTGCGCACTACGCAGCAAGTTGGCGAATGAACGTGCGGCTGCCGTGTCGGGTGGTGGTGCGACCCCCTTGAAGTGGATTGGCGGACATAATTTGCTTCTCTGGGAGTGTAACAGCTAGGTTTTGCATTGCTTGGACGTGAGTGACAAAGAGAAAGGAGAATAAAAATTGTTGAAAGCGGTAGTAAAAGTAGTATCCGGAAAGATCGCTGCCACCGACCCTGTGTCACGCGACCTTTCAGATGCGCACTGAGCATACAAACTCCAAGAGAACTCGACGTTGTACTTGGGAAGAGTATGGACGGTAACCCTGGTCGTCGCGGACAGCGCCGGGCCCACGAGCTCACTTCGACAGGCAAGTACGTGGCGGCTCGGCACAAGTGCTTCAACTTTGCACTCAACAACGCTGGTCGCGGCGCTGGTCTGTAGAGAGTCTTTGTGTCGTGCAATGGCTGGCAGATAAAGAGCCTCCAGCCCAGCTGGACCTCAGGGGATGAGCCCCACGAGACACTGGCGCCATTTTCCGACCAAAACCATGAGCATGCAAACCTACAGAGCGGAGATGGGGATCGAACCAAGCAGAAGCGGATAGTCGTCAAGCGGAATGCTCGACTTTCGACGGCGTTCCAAGCAACCTGGGCGGTTGTCGGCGACCACACTGTGGTCTTCCTCAGGAGCTGAAGCCTGCTGTCGGCGACGATCTTGCGCTTCAAGCTGTGACTGCAAATCGCGCTGTAGTTCTGGCGATCTCACCCTACAGCGCACTTGCGTGTCGGGCGATCCTGCTGGACGGCGACGTGTTGCCCTGCACTGGAATTTCGTCCGGCCTGCGTGCCGGTGCATTGCCGAACGACGTCAAAGCGCTGCACGGCTCCTTGCGATCGGCTTCCTGCGAGCGAGAGAGCCCATTTATCTGTTGTCGGGTGACGGCATCGGTTCTCCGCCGCCCCACCGGAATGCTTCGCAAACACCGGCAGCCACAAGAGCGGCCCGCACTGCGCCCCCGTTGTACAGTATCAAGCGAGACCGCCACGAGGGCGCGCAGTCAGTCCGTCTTGCTGGGTCTTCCGCCCCGCTGCTACACTTGTTGCATCCAAACAAACTGATTATCGCTGGTCATGTCGAAGCGCGCAAAGTCCCCGCATTTCCGCATTAACTGTCGATGTCCTTCGGACAAGAGAAGAGGGCCCAAGATCCGCCATTTTTACTTATTCATTTTATATAAAACATTTCCACTCCATGAACACTGCAAGATCCGAGCTTCGATAATTGGTACGGAAATGCTCAGGCAAGCAGGGGCACGCCCACACTCCTCAGGACGAAGAAACCACTCCGCAACAAGCCTCCTGCAGCTCAAGAGCAAGACCAAGATGAAGGGACCTCTGTTACCACCTCCCCTCCACTGCTGGCCGTCGCGCTCGTGTTCCAGTCCAGGAAAATCTCCGACGTACTCATCCTCGACAAAGCCACCTCCTTCTTACACTCGGCCGTCGAGATGGCGCTCTGCGACGCCTGCAAGTTTGACTCTGTGGCTCTATTGGATCGCATCTGGAACAGCACTCCTGAAAGTGAGCCTGCTGACGCTGGTTCTGGCAATGGAGGACGATGGTCGAGACGGAAGTATCTTCGCACCGACCCACACTCCAATCGGTTCCAGTTCCGATGCTCTAGGTTGGAAGCAGTGAGGCACAAAGGGGTGGAAGTAGTTCAGAGGCTGTTTGAACATTTATACGAGTGTGTTGTGCCTTTCGGAGCCGTGCACACGCTGCGGGTGATGGGAAGTCGGATTTGTTGCGGTACTTTTTGGAGCATGGCCTTCATGGCGGAAATGGAACTTTGGTTAGCAACACCGACGGTATTCGCCGAGCGATGTATGGCCGCCAATCGAGGTCTTCTAGACATGATGAAGACGTTATACGGTGTTTTGAAGATGCGTCCTTATGGATATTCACGAACCAGATGAAGACTTACCCTCTGCAGACATCTTCGCCTGGCTTGCACGAGGAGGTATAATATTCGGTCGTGAAAGTCATCACGAACTTCTTGCTTCAACTTTCATCTGGTACAGGGTACCAGAAACCAAACTCATGCACTTTTGGGTTGGAAGAAGACCGCCATGGGGAACGCGCTCTTGTCGAAGGGCTTGTGTACTCCAGCAACGACTACCAGCTGGCCATCGAGACGTCCAAGGAGCTGGAGTACTTGCTGGAGAAGGAGTTCGGTGCGGTGGGCGGCGGGCTTCACGAGAAGGTTTCGTCGGTGGAAAGTGCGCTGCCAGTTCCTACAATTCGGTCGATCCGCTACGTGGCGACGCTCAGGAACCAACTCATCCACAACCGGGAGATGCGAGCGCTTCCTGACCGTCAAATGTTCATCAAGAAGTTCGACGACGCCATGTCGGAGCTGCAAATACTCATCGACAAGAAGCGTCTCGATGCAGGCGGCGCCGAGACTGCCAGTCCAGGATGCGTCATCTCGTGAAAGCTCGCCTTCTCTTTCGTTATATGATACGTTCGTGATAAATCCACGGGCGTTCTATCGACATTCCTCTTCGAGTTCTACACGATAAGGGGCCATCGCCGTTTACTTGTTGGCCTGCAGGATCTCGATCTGACTGATGAGGGTCGCAAGATACCTGTTGCAGTCCTCCTGCGTCGTCAATGGCGAGCACATCATGTACAGCACATTACCTAGAGACCGGGCGTAGACGCCGTGCTTCCGTAGTACCTGAATGAGCTCGGCAGCTTCCGTTGAAGCGTAGCCAGCATTCTCAGAGGCCAGCTCCACGCACGCGACCGTGCCGATGGCAAAGGTACGAGCAATGTACGGTCTTGTAGAGAGCTCCGTCAGCGCCTGCACGTTCCAGTACGCACGCGTTGCGTCCTTGGTCGGCCCGTTAGCATCGTTGAAGATCTGGTACATGTCGAGCGCTGTTACAGCGGCAGCGCAGCCCATCGGGTAAGCCGTGAAGGAGTGGCCGTGAAGCAATGCTTCGCCCTTGGAGTCAGCATAGAACGTGTTGAAAACCTCCTCGGAAGCAAGGGTGGCAGCCATCGGGACGACGCCGCCGGTCAGCAGCTTCGCGTAGCAAGCAATGTCCGGGTTAATGTCGAGCAGATCGCGAGCGGATTGCACGCCAAGACGCCACCACCCGGAGAAGACCTCGTCGTAGATGACGGGGATCTTGCGCGCGCGGCACTCCTCCACCAGCATGCGCTGGTAGAGAGGGTCTACCAGGAACATACCGCCCGAGCCCATCAGCACAGGCTCAATCAGGGCCGAGCCTACGCAGATGTCCCCGTCGGCTTCGGTGCTGTCGATCGTTTGAGCCACGTGCTTGCGGTAGACATCCGCCAAAGCGCTTTGGTTCCGAGACTTGTCAAACGCAGCGTTAAAGTCGGCAAGTTTCTCCTCTATATGAGCGTTGCCGGCGATTTCCGGGTCGATCGAAATCACGTACTCACCGTCACGCAGAGCGATCGTCGGGACCTTCAAGAAGACTCCTCGGGACGGTACCATGGGTGCTGCTTGGCGTTAAACACGCTCTTCTCGGCAACATTCATGACACCGAGAGTGTCGCCGTGGTAGCAGTTGGCCTGGGCAAGTGTGACCATCTTGGCTCCGTCCGACGTGAACGTGCCGTAGTCCAGCTTGTGATCGAGCACGTACTTGCGGAAGGCGATTTTCAGAGCGACCTCGACAGCAGTAGAGCCGTCGTCGGAGAAGTACACGCGGGAAGCCCAGCCCTTACCGACCGATTCGAGGAGCTTCTCACTGAGCTGCAGAGCCGGCTCGTGCGCGTTCTCCGGGAACATGACGTGGCCATATCGACCAGCAGCGTAGGCGAGGGCAGTCGCCATCTTGGAGTTGCCGTGGCCAACGCCCTGCGTCCACCAACTAGCGCAGGCGTCAAACTGGGGCTCGACGCTGTTGCTTTCCGGACAGTAAATGCTAAACTCATCGCCATGAGCAGAATCAATGATCGACAGACCGCCAGCGCTCTTGTGTTGCGTAAATGGCCACCAGAACACTTCCCCGGCGCGTTTAGCCATGTGTTTGAAGCTCTCCAAGCGCTTCTCATGGAACGACTTGAGGGCCTTATTGACATCCTCAAACGTTTTGTCGTGCTCAACGAACCAGTTGTCCAACGGCTCGGGCATGGGCGGCACAGCGTTCATGCTGAAGATCGGGATGCCGAGCTCGTTGGCACGCGGCTCCAGCGCTTCCTTGTTGTTCAGTTCGTCCTGCTCGATCACGCAGATCGCCGCGACGTCATATCCTCGGATCAGGAGGGTCTCCAACGCCGACATGGTCGTGGAGATCCCTCCGAGCTTGCCGTCGCCCACCAGCACAACGGGCAGGCGGAGGCCTCTGTACACATCCACCTGGAAGCGCATGCTCGCCGAGGGGCTACACACTCCTCCCGCCGTCTCCACCAGCACCAAACTGTCGGCAGCCTTCTTGCCATTCACCTTGTTGATCGCCTTGAGCTTGTTTGAGAGCAGCTCCAGCAACGCCTCGTCCGTGATCGTGTGGCCCTCCATCTGCGCCGCAAGGTGCGGCGAAACGGGGTTCTTCCAGGAGAACAGCGTCGAGCACTCGAGCTCTCCCTGCTTCTGGTTCTCCAGCACAGCGTGCTTGGTGACGAACGACGCATCGCCCGGGAACGAGCCCGGGAGGTCGTCGTCCGTGCCAGTTTGCAGCGGCTTGATGTACTCCACACGACCGCCACTGGTCGCTGCGATGGTGGCGGCGCTGCGGCAGATACCGGCAGAGACGATGGTCTTGCCGATGTCCGTGTTGCTGCCGAAGACTTGGAACACGGGCGTGTCCAGACTCAGCGACTGCGAGCCGTGCGTACGGAGCTGGGTCTTTTGCTTGTCAAGCGCTTCGGGGCCGAGCGGCGTCTCCAGTACGCCCACGTGGTACCTCCTGAGAAAGCTGAGCGGCCGCGACGACGCTCGCCGCAAATTCCTGGACAGCAGCAGACTCGACATCGACGTCCTTCTTGACACTCGCGCGCTCGCCGGCAAATTGAAGACTGACAGGCATGAGACTTTGGGCAGGATCATCCTGTTACTCAACCCAGCCCAACTGGGGCTAGGAACCCAAATCCGGGCTACGAGCCTATTCTAACCTTTCCTTTTTCAAACTGACGTGTGCATTGCCCCGCTCGGGGCCATTTTGACGTCAGCGCCGATGCGGAAGGAATTCATTTGGGTGGTAGGGGAGCAAACTTGTTCCTACTGTGACGCCGCAGACACTTGGTGCCGCAGTAGATGAACGTAAACTTGGTGAAGTACTCGCCTTCGATGGGCTCAAAGTAGTTGCCGCAGATGGAGCACTGCAGGTAGTTTTGGGGATTGGCGGCGCCTCCGGCGGCACGTACCAGGCCAGCAAGTCCACGACGTTGCCGCGCACGAGCTGGTCCCATTGACAGTCGGTGACTCCCTGACGCTGGAGACGGGTCCTGAAATGCTCAAAGAGGTACGTGTAGCCGCCGCCTCCGTAGCGGCGGTATTGGATCCGTTGGTGCACGTTCGTCGACAGTAGCAGCTGATGGAGGTGGTCCTTTGCAAGTGCTGCAATCCACCGAACGAGTCTGCTGTCTGAAGGAGGCTCCTGCCACTCTTCATCGCCGCTTGACGGGGTTCTACAGCAAGGATTGAAGAGAGGGACGTCGCTCACAGTCAGCAGACCGATCATGTCGAAGAGCACCGAGACACCGAGGCTCAAGATCTCCTTCAAGAAGCAGTAACCGGGTCCTTCAAGGTCACCTCGACACCAGCGATCCATGTGGCACACAACGAGTTTCCTGCTCTCAGCACCGGCGTCGAGAAGGACGCGAAGCCAAGCTTGCAAGGCTTGCTCCAGCTTGACAGTATTTCCAGTCGATTGCTCGTCGAAGGTAAACGACAAGTACAGCGGCGCATGCGTTTGAGCTTGAGCCTATGGATGCAATTATCAATGGAAGCCCCTGCAATATTATACAAACTCAACGTACCAGCGCCAACCCTTGTGCGAGAATCTGCTCCTTGTCATTAAAACACACATCCGCGCAGTGGACCTGCTGGTAGATCGCTCCAGGATACACCACCTCACCCTCACTGCCAATGCCAAACATCAGCTCAGCCTCTAGCACCTTTGCAATCCGTTCGCTCTGCTGCTTCGGTGTCAACCCAAGAGGAAACTCGCCGATTCTCTCAACGGGGAACGTCGTCACCGTCAGCAATTGGACCCCGGAAGCCTCTCGTCCAGACGCAGCCTCTCTTTCGCAAACACATCTCGTCCTTCAATGGGGAGCGCCACATCCACCACCAATGTCTTGAGCGCCTTCTTGTCACCCTCAGTTCCCATCAACTGCAGTCGTTCCAGCTCCCTGAACACCTCGTCCTCCTTCTGCATCAACAAGTTCCGACTCCCGTTGGCGAACGGAGCTCGTCGATAGTTCACTAAGTCTTCAGTGCGGATCTCTAAATCTGCAGATGTTAACGTGGGTACTTGACGCCCAATGTTATGCAGCACGTGCTCGTGGGGAAGCGCCGCTCGCACGTCGGCGGGGGCCACCAATTCACGCACCGTGCGGATCATTTTGACGCGGTGAAAATGAGCGAAAATGCTTGTTAGGTACGCACAATGCGCTAAGTTCGGGTTTCAAGACAACTTCAACTTCATGGCCAAAGGAGTCCACGGCTGGAGACGGCAGCGTTGCAAGCAATTCAGAAACCACTCGTGGAAATTGACACGACAGTCGCAACGACGATCGATAAGAACTATGGACGGTTATGCTAGTTACTACGTAGTCGAACCAATTTATCCCCCGCCTCCACTATTCACGGAGGCTGCTAGTTCATTTTGATCCGCGCAGCACGTCGAGTTCATCTGTGGATTAGAGCAGAATCACACTCACGATGAACAACCTCTTCAGCCGCAACAAGACCTTCCGGCCGCAGAAGAGCCACAGCCAAGGCACCAAGCGCTACGACCTGCACAAACACGCCCAAGCCACGCTTGGCAAGTACGTCATCTATCTACTAGTAGCCTTTGAAATGACTCTCTAACTTCCACGTGTTGTGTAGTGGCGACATGAGGAACGCTGTTTCGCTCCCTGAGGGCGAAGACCTCAACGAATGGCTAGCAGTGCACAGTAAGTGAACAACCAACAACTAAATACATGAGTCGAATTTCGCTAACCATTAAATTCAACAGCGGTGGACTTCTTCAACGAGATCAGCATCGTCTACGGTACTATCCTCGAGTTTTGCACCTGCACCTCGTGCCCGGAGATGCGCGCTGGGCCGAAGTTCGAGTACTTGTGGAAGGATGGCAAAGAGTACAAGACCCCAGCCAAGTTGGCGGCCCCGAGTACATCGACATGCTCATGACGTGGGTGGAGGAGCTTTTAAGCGACGATTCGCTCTTCCCTACGCGTGAAGGCGCCACTTACTCCAGAGGATTCCAATCCGTGGTCAAGAACATTTTCCGCCGGCTCTTCCGGGTGTACGCGCACGTGTACTACTCGCATTTTGACAAAATCGTCAGCATCGGTGCCGAAGCTCACCTCAACTCGTGCTTCAAGCACTTTATGGCATTTGTGACGCAGTTCGACCTCGTCGACAAGCGCGAGCAGGAACCTCTCAACGATCTGATCAAAAAGCTCATGAACTAGACTTTTAAAGGCAGGCAGCTTAACTAAACCACACGAAATCTGCCATCATATAACAACAATTCAGCGATTGCTTTTTCCGAATGACTATTATCGTCACGGTCCGAATGCTGAAAGCCCCGTCCAGCCTGAAGAGTTTAGTCAAACTCGATCCGTTATTTACTACGCAACATTTTCAGCGCGAACCGTTCACCCGCTTGTCGCGACGCACGTTGGGAAACGGTTGCCAACTCATCTCGTCGACCACGAGTACTGGACCTCGCCGCATCAGTCATTACTGCATTTTGCTTCGGTGTCATGAGCTCACCGGTCTGCGATTTCGATGAAATCAACTTGGACTTGGACCCACAACTACTTGCGGTACTCGAACAATACGACGCTGATGCAGCTCTTATCCCGACAATACCTGCGGGACCAGGAGACGACTTGCTGAACGGCGAGGAGCAACCCCGCGACTGAAATCCAAGTCATGGCACCAAAGACGACGAGAAGAGATCCTGCGTTTACGTGAAGAGGTCAAAGATCTGTCAGCAAGGCTGCTCCAGCTGAGAACAAACCCACGACTCGACAAGGCGAAGGACTCCAGTGTCTCGTCAGAAACGCCTCTTGCGTTGGTGTCTGCGGATGGAAAGCCTTCAACGTGGGAAGAAGTCGCATCGTTTGAATTCAAGCAGCGACAATCGAGTGAAGAGGAAAACTCGGCTCTACGGAACCTCTTAAAGCAGCACATGCGGCAAGCGAAGCTGGACGTTCGAGTGCTCAAGAGGAGAATGGTTGAGCAGCCAACACATCACTTGGTGAAGCGACATCGACTAGATTCGACGAACTTCCCTCCTCCAAACTTTAACCGGGTCGTGTTTGAGGACCTCATGTCTGGATTGGACGGCGTGTATGTTGATGTCGACAAGCTCTTTGAAAATGTCGAAATCGCGTGCCCCGGACGACAACGAATCCACAAGGCCAAAATGGCAACCAAGAATCATTACCTGGAGCTTGTCGACTGCTATGCTGTTCCGTTTGGTCTACACCATGTTGAAAGTGCCATTTGGTCGCTCAAGACGACTTCGGCTGGGGAATCAAACAGTGTCTTCTCCGAGGTAGGTTTATTCGATCACCGTTCTTAAGTGCAAAGACTAACATGTTGTGGATTATAGTATGTTGCTGTAGAAGATAACACGCGCTTGAAAAACGTCTGCACTGTGGTCACTCGACGTGGCCTCGAGATGCGCATTGTACTCCGGGCTGCAGTTCGAAAGTACGTCGAGGAAGACCGCACAATTATCATCTCGCGCATGGAGCTGGAGCCGATCCACGAGTTGTTTTCGATCACGTTCAAGGAGACGAGTTGTCTCGTGCTTACGAATGGCAAGCCGTCGGCAACAGGTCCAACCACAGTGATGAAAACCTACTGTCATGTGTCAGTAATGGGTGATGTGCATCCGTCTTGGGAAGATTCTCCTTATTACGACAGCGGTATCGAGGCCTGGGACCAAGCACTCACACAGTTCAACCATAAAGTCGAGGATATCTGCTGCGTCACACTAGCAGAAGCCAAGTAATGAAGTCAATTGGAAATATTGTCTTTGTCCGAAGCGAGCGCACATCAATGACACAGGAACACGAAACCGATCACGGTGGTGTCATTGAGAAGCAAATTGTTGCTAGGTCTGGTGCAAAAACTGCTCCTGCGGATGGTCAACTTCGTCAACGTGTTGCTGCAGTTGATCCCGTGGTATCCATAGTTGTTCGAGGCGGGAAATAATTCTTCGCCGAAACTCGTAACCTCATGATGAGTGCCCTGAAGGTATCTTCGTTATCATCATGCTCATGTTGGCGTTATCGTAAATTAACGATACCCGTTTCTCTTTGCAAAGATGACGTGGAAGTGCCAAGCATGGATATTTAGTTGCGATACCAGGTGGCTAGCTGTATTTTGAAGCGTTATCCGTCGATGAGTAGCGTCTGACTCGAGCTCCAAGGCAGCATACACTGCTTCACCAAACTGTTGGCGTCCGAATCGATCTCCGACGGCATCTGTAGCCTGTCAGTGTCTTCCCACCAAATCCAATGATGCTATCTGAAATGTCTGAACCAGGCCTATCCACTCGGTTGCTTGCACTGTTCCCAGCCTGCTCACAACGCATTTTGCACCAGCCCCCACAATCGAAGACCCAGCACTGCTCGAAGATGAAGTCGTTTGCGTTCCTGCTCCCAGTGGCCGCCTTTGCCAGTGCCTCTGCAGCCTCCGACATGTCCAATCTGCCGGTCATCTTCTTCCACGGTCTTGGCATGACGTACGAGAGCGGAAACAACTTCGTCTCGAATCTCACTGCTGAAGGCCGTACCGCTGTGTCTCTCTCATTTTGTGACGCCTCGTGCTCCTTCGAGTCGCTTCTCACGCAAGTGCCGCTTGCTATCTCGACGGTGCGCGAAGTGGTGGCCAACAACTCTGCTTTCGACAACGGATACATCTTCATGGCGCACTCGCAAGGTGGCGCCATCTCCCGTGCTGTGATCGAAGAAATGGACGACCACAACGTTAGGCGCTACATCAGTCTGGCCGGTGTGCAAAACGGCATTTTCAACGGCCCCGACGATGTTGCTGCACTGGTCGCTGCAGGGACGGGATCTTTGAACGGAGCCATGCCTAACAAGGAGGTTTTTAACTTCAGCTCGTACTCCACTGAGGATGCGTACGGCAAGCTGCAACGCGACCTGATGCAGTTCATGGTCGAGCAGCCGCAGTACCAGTACAATTACTCGTACTTTAATCTCCAACGCTCCCCGCAATTCGCCAGTTGGGCAGCTACCAACTACTTCCTCCCCGTCATCAACAACGTGAACCATTGTCTCGACGGCGACGACCAATGCGCTCTTGACAAGGCCCGTCGCAAAGCGAACTTCCTGAAACTCGAGTCGGCGTATTTCTTCATGTCACCTGACGACGGAGTCGTCACGCCCTGGCAGTCTTCCCACTTTGGTCGGTACTCGGAAGTGGAGTCAATCGCTGACATCGAGTCGAACTTCAGCAGCATCTCTGTTGTCGATACGAAGGACACGTTCGAGTACACGGAAGACACGTTTGGACTGCGCACGCTGGACGAACGCAGGGGTCTCTTCTTGCCTACTGTGGCGAATATTTCGCACGGATGTTGGACCGAAGACTCGAGCGACTGCTCCTTCTGGGACGTGTATGACACCTACCTGTACCCGGTGCTGAATTAAGAAGTCCCCCACAATACAGCCTGGAATTGATCTCTCGCTTGGATCTTGACGATGAGAATCCGGTCCCTTTATCATATCCACGTAGTAAACAGACCATACCATATTCCACGTTTCCATCGGCAGATATTTCACTGCGCCACGTAGAATAGAAAGTTGCCATTGTTGTAAACGAACCAACAAAACTACTCCTGCATTGGTCGTGGGTGCCACTGCTCCGTGTATGCCATCTCTTTGATCGCGTTCTCGATGGTCTGTCGCAGCGACATGAGGTCGATCGTGAGCAAGTCGTTTTCATGGCCGACTAATTCACACGGAATTGAGGTCCCGGCATACAACACGTGTAGGGAAACCACGCGTGGTAGATCATGCATCTCACCGTCGAAGTCCACTTCCTCTGACAGCAGCCGCGGAATGCCATCGCTCGTGCTGGCTGTCGCAAACTCGGGATTCCGCTGGAGAAACAGCATTCGTCTGCGAACCTTGCCTACCTTCACTCCGATGGCAATTTGTCCACCGGTGCAATTTCTTCACGAGCTGCTCCCAGCTTTCGTGCTGGTAGGCAATCTCGACCACAAGGTTGAGGAAACACCGTCGAATCCTCCCCGTTGGGGCCAGGGAGATTGTGACGTCGGGTTCTTGGTCGCGGTCGCCCACGTCACTCCTCGGAGAGCCCGCCAAGCTCAAGGTATCGAGCATGTCGGTTCCGCCAATGTTCTGCACGTGCTTGACGATGTTCAGCACGATCCAGGCCGATCACGCTGCGTGTAGGAAAGTCGCCTATGTCTGGATGATCACCCGCCCAGCGGTCGACGAGGTCGGTTCTTATTGGCAACGTCGCAGGTATCCATCGTGGCAGTCTAGCCACTGGCGGAATGCTTCGCGATCGATGTCTTCGCACACAACGATGGGTCGACTCTCGTCCTCTTCGCCAACATCAGTGGACGAGCGCAGTTCTTGCCGTCGTCGGTCTTCCTTGAAGCGATCGCTGAGCTCCGTGCGAGGTCGATCTGGGCGTCAAGAGTAGTTGGCATTGGTAGTGAGTAGTTCCAAAACACTTTGGGGAATGACATCGAGGCTTGCCATGTTCACAATCACCAATCAATCAATTCCATCGCTTTCAAATTACTCGTCA
The DNA here is from genome assembly GCA_011947345.1 of Phytophthora quininea. NCBI lineage: Eukaryota > Oomycota > Peronosporomycetes > Peronosporales > Peronosporaceae > Phytophthora > Phytophthora quininea. Next base: position 12,078 of record JAAVTG010000577.1, on the reverse strand, counting down.
CCTTGCAATCACTACAGTAGCTTAGTTCACACGCCACAGCATCAAATAATCCACGCAAACCCGCATCCAAGGCCAAGCAAATCAAGAAATACACATCGATTGAGGCAACCTGCTTTAAAAACGCTTACCTGAACCACGACTTGTTTAAACCCCCAGCTACAAGGAAACCTGTCGAGCTTCTCCAGTTGATAGTTTGCCTCATTTTTCGTAAACATAAATATCCATGCACGAGAATTCCCACTCACCCGCGAAACTGTTGAGCAAGCGTCTCTAAGCCCCCAGCAGATCCACAGGCGGCTGCGCCTTCTGGTCGTTCTGCTCCTGCTTCTGCGGGATGAAACCTGTGTGAGTCGTCGGGTTGAAAGGGTCAAACGCGTCATATCCAGTCTGCTTCGTCTTCTTCGAAGGTGACGAGTGCACAGTGACTTCTGAGAAGTCTAGCAGGTTGCCTTCTTGCACTTTCGGTGCGTTCGGTGCTTCCTGCACAGGCTGCAGAGTCTGTTTCACCGGAAGGAGCTGTGGCGCTTGCTCATGCTCACTCTCCGGCTCCTCGTGCACTTCCTCCAGCTTTGTAGCGTGCATCCCGTGCAGAAGGTCTTCTAGTCCCTGCGAGCCCGGCGAGACTTGCTCAAACGGCTGCAATGGACGGGTAACGTGCGAGTCTGTACGTGACACCAGCGGCTTCTCCCACTGCGTGTCCCCGTCGTCTCATTGCGGAAGTACACGGCGCTTCTCGAGCGCGAGTAGACCGGGTACCACCCAGACTCCAACACAAAGTCTGTCTCGCTAATGTCTCTCCAGGAGCTGCCATCGATGAAGAAATCGTAGACCTTATGGTCGTCTACCAGCGTCACTACCAGGTCCAACTCGTGTTGGTCCTCTAGGTCGTACTCAAACTCCCACATGTCCCCATGGATGTCCTCATGGTTGACTCGCTTGAGTTCGCGGCAGTCCAAGACCACCACAAACTCGCCCTTGTCGAGGTCTCTAAGCTCCATCTTGTGGATGCTGTTACCGTTCAAACCGAACGCAAACGTCCACGTCAACAACGTCCCTGGAGGACGTTCATCTCCGTCCGATATCAATTGTCCCTGAGTGTCCTCCACACGACGCACGTACATGTCGCTGCTCCAGACCGACGCCGTGTGGTGGCGGTGTGCCGTGGCCAAGAACCGCTCGCTCAGTTGGTCCCACTGCACGTTGTCGGCCACCAGGTCGTAGACCGTCTGCAGGCGGCCTTGGTCCACCACGTTGGTCTTGACGTCTCGGATAGTCACTCGAACGGGGATCTGTGGCTCCGTCCCGACCGTAAAGTCATGGTGCCAATTAGTGACATACTGCTCTGAGCTGAAGAGGCGCCGGCCGTCTAGTTTTAGCCGCTTCTTGGCCGAGATGCGGCTGTGCTCCAGCATGACCGTATGCACTTGCTCGGAGCCGGCCAAAACGAAGCGCCAGGTGACGCGTTTCTTGGACATGGGAACGCGCGCGCCGATGTTCTCCTCCTCCTTGGACACGCGCAGCACGGAGCTGCTGCTGCTGCCGCTGCTGCCCGACGTCATCGAGTCCACGCTGAGCCGCGCGCGACGGGGCTTGGCGTCGCTGGGCAGCGTCGGCGACGAAGAGTCATGCGTCGTCTGATCTGATGGGTTTCCCGCAGATTGAGGAATGATTCGTTCCGAAATTTTGGAGAATTCTTAAGTACGACACTTTAGATAGGAATGGCTACATTCTTGCTCCGTCGTGTTGCCGTTGAACTGTCCACTTTCTTGTTTTATTTTTCAGGGAAAAGTGTCCACTTTGCCGTACTCTGTGTGGCGGTCTTGTCCACAAGACACTCTGTGCATCCAGTCGGCGAGTTTGCCGGCCAAAACGGTGGCTTGGGTCTTCTGGATGTTGTGTCCGCCGGTCTCGAACGCTAGACGAGGTCCTGGATGGCATTTTCCGCTTGCAGTGAGGAAGATGTCCTCCTCGATCAACGCGTCGTCTTTCGCCCACGCCAAGAAGGAAGCTAGCGGCCTGTTTTTCTTCATGTGCTGCTCGTACAGCTCGTAGTCGGCAGTCGCACAACGCACGATCCCAGCGGTGAAGTAGTCGGGCTGGCCGATGTCCGGGAACTTGAACCAGTTGACGAAGAGCTGCCGCACCAGAAACTTGGACGTCTGCTCCAGCACGGGCACTTTCGAGACCAGCATCCTCCACATAAAGTCGTTCAATTGAGGACTCAGAGCCCTATGAGGTTGATGACCTGCAGCAGCGAGTAGTACCAGTCCTTTGAGACTGATCTGCTGCTCGTCAGCGTTGATACCTGCAAAGTGCACTGCTGCGTGGCCACCGAAGGAGTGACCCAGCACGAAGACGTTGCTGCTGTCTTGCAGTACGTCGGTCATCGCCTTGTACGTGAGCTGTACGGACGGGAACGCGCTGATGTGGTCGTAGAAGTTGGCAGTGTCCAGGACTTTCGAGCCTCCGAATCCAGGCAAGTTGACGCCGAGAACGCGTACCCCGCGGTCTTGCAGCAGCGGGATCAGGTGGCGGAAATCTCGGTACGTGCCTGGCGCTCCGTGGATCAGTAGTAACGTCGGTGTAGCAGACGTCGCATTCTCTGGTCGGATATCCACGTACTCGACGGTGCACTTGCCGTCGACATCAATAAGCGACGGATCTGGTAGCGGTAGTGGCGAACGACGTGTCTTAGCAGCACTGGAGAACGGCTTTGCCCCTCTCCCCGCTTTAAGAATGCTCTGAAGCCTAGCAATCCGAGCAGTGGCCTGCACAGCCTTCATCTCTTGGCCGTGGATTGTAAAGTGAGCTCCTCACACTTCAGGAATGCAGAGCGACGCAATCATTTTCGTTTCGTAAACGTTCACATCCGAATCCACGTCGGACACGATTTGTTGCTGGGGCTGCAGATTAAGAATGCTGCGCGTACGAAATGCTCGACTGCTGTCTTCCTGTGCGCGCAAGTCTTATGGTCGATGGGACTTCTTGCCACGCGTGGAACCGGTCGGTATCCGTGAAGTTCGAGCAGCCCCAAACCGCTACCACCGCCCAAATACGTTGACATTGGAGTTCGCTGCTCGCTCGAATACTTTGAGATCCATCCTCGGGAAGACGCTCAAGTTGGTCACCAACCCCCGTAACGTTCGTGCTATTGCACGGAGCGCCAGGAGCTACAACGATTTCCGACACCTCGTGCCGCTGTTGCAGCAACAGTCGCACATCCGGGTCGTGGGGATCAATCTGCCAGGCTATGCCGGCTCGACGGTGGCGTCGGAGAATTATCTGGACAGCATTAGTGCGCTACCTACAGCTCAGTTGACATTGGAAGCAGTTTGCAAGCTCTGCAAGGACCAAGAAGGCAGCGACAATGTTTTTCTAGTTGAACACTCTTTCGGAGCTCACACAGCCATCAACATGGCTGCGCTGAACGCTATGCAGGATGTTGAGAGTGGAGTCACGTTCCGAGGGATGGCGTTGCTATCTCCGGCACGTTGTCGTCCGCATCGAGTGCTTCGGCCTAAAGAAAGCGAGATGGTGGTGAAGTTGCTTCAAAGGAGAACTTGGTGGTGAATTGGTTACTATCGCACGTTATCAAGACGGTCTACACGCAGTTGCTGCGGTTTCCGAGTGGCTTGCCACCTGGACACTATGTTGCTGGTGTTGTTCGTGCTGGCACAACGAATTTCAGTTCGATTCGAGAGCAAGTAGGTCTGCTGAAGAGAGTGCGAATGCCGGCGCTTGTTGCGTGGTCTGAAAGCGACGAGTTCATGGAGAGCGAGGTTCCTGCTGAATTGGCGCTGTTGTGTCATCCTGGTCCACGCATCGCGTTTCGTGGCGGCGGACACAACATCCAAAAGACTCGAGCGGAGGCAATTTCAAATGCCTTGGAAAAGTGGGTAGAGAGTTTTAGCGGATGAACTGATGGTAGTAACGAGCAAACCCAGTATTTGCCGTAGAGTCGACGGACGTTGCATTGCTCACAGTAATCTCCATGTCATGACATTCCCTCTGGCGTAACAGGATCACCTGACCAATTTGTTATTCTTGGTGATGCAGTAAGTGCTCACGAATAGATGTGTGGTGATAAGATGCCCTCAATACTTCGCCATTGCATTTTCTTCTTCTGAATCAACCAGGTCGATGGGTCTCCTTCGGCGATCAACGCGTGTAATGCACGAGCACCAACCTCCAACACCTCCACCATTACCCGACCCAAAGTATCTCGAGTTCTCAGACTTTTGCAAGATCGAGTACGTCGACGTTGACCCCGCAGAAAAAGCTCGCTGAATAATGGTCAGTCTGTTGCGATCGTGATGGTTCACGGAGCTCCAGGAAGCTTTCGAGACTTTCGCTACCTCATTCCGACGCTCGCCGCGCAACTTCCAGTCCGTATCGTTGGCATTAACCTCCCCGGTTATCTAGGTTCGATTGTCGAGAAAGCGCATTATCTCGACTCGGTGGTAGCACTGAGGGCTGCGCAGATCGCTCTCGACACCATTCGGCAGATCTGCGGTCATTGCGATATTTTCCTGGTTGGCCATTCGTTCGGAGCGAACGCAGTTGTCAATATCGCGACACTGAATTTGCCTCCAGCTTTGGACAACGACAAGTCGATTGACCCCAACGTTCAAAGTGCCGACAAGTTCATGGAGCCCGTGAATATGCTTCGAATCCGAGGAGTAGCGTTGCTCGCTCCTGCTGGATGCAGTCCTCCGCGAATGGTACGGCTAAAAATCCCTATCAAGCTTCTCGTCAAGCTGCTTCGGTCCGGTAACCCCGTGGTTTTCCGTGCAACTACTCGTGTCGTCAAACAAATTTACGTCAAAGTGTTGGGGTTTCCGAGACGAACGCCAGCCAGTTCTTGTGTCTCTGCGATAATACGAGTGGGCACAACCGATTTCAGTGTGGTCCGCAAACAAGTAATCCGGTTGAAAGAAGCGCAAACGCCCGTGTTTGTTGCTTGGGCGCTGGACGATTCCCTTGTGGAGCCGGAAATCCCGGAAGAAGTTGGCAGGCTGAGTAGTGTTGGTCCTCGTCTGGAGTTCGCAGGAGGCGGCCACAATATCAAAAGACGCGCGTGGAGCAGATTTCCACGGCGCTGGCGTCGTGGGTGTCTGCCGTGCTGAGTGAATGCAGCTCCAGCGAACTCGGCATGATCCAGCATTTGTCGTAAAGAGCGATCATGGCGCAGTCTCCATTGGCATCGTCACTTTGGACTTTGAGCTCACCACGCAAGCAACAGCTCCCAAGCACCATGGGCAAAGGGAGATTCACGGTTAATCCGTTTCCGGAGCTTACGATGACTGCAGCGGACAGACTGCACCTTCAGGACCTCGCCAACGATCTGATCGCGTCGAATCTCGAGCAGTACAACAAGTTCACGACGGTCGATAAACGGCAAGTGAATCCTCAACGATGGAAGTTCATCAAGTCTCGAGAGCAGTTGAAAGCGTATTCCGAAGTCAGTTCTGCCAACCAAAACTCGAGTCTGCCCACGATCTTGTGCTACGGGTCTCTGGAAGGGAAAATGGACGACATGATGTACGGTCTTGTCGCGGAAGATCTGGAGGCCATGCGTGTGAAAGCTTCGTACGTCGAAGAACACAGCGGGGCTGCAGTTTTAGGCTCGATCGTCGAGCCTACAATGGAGAACCCGTTCCAGACGCTCATGATCAAGTGGTTCGAACGGGACTTGCCGTTGTCCTCGCTGAACCTCGTCAAAAACCGAGACTACGTGTTCCTCGAAGGCACGGGCTTTCTCAACGACTCCAACGGCGACCGGGTCGGCTATCATCTGTTGCACTCGGTGGACTTCCCGCAGACGCAAGAACTTCCCAACCGAATCCGCGGCAACGTCTCCATCAGCGCGTTTTGGCGTCAGATGCAGCCGAATACCATCGAAATGTACTGCACGGGGATATTCGACCCCCATGGCGCCTTGGTGCGCAAACTGGTCGTTCCTGGTATGGCAAACGCCATTTTGTGCAGTGTCAAGTACACGTACTGTGGCATGATGCGGAAGTTGCTGTTCGCACTGGACAAAGCGTACAGCGAGTCAAAAGTGCGCGGCACCCCGGACAGGAGAAACATTTGCGTCAGCTGCTCGACTCCCATTACGAATCGACGTATCGGAGACTTCTCGAAGAGCAACAGCGCGTGCAGACTCTGCTTTGGCCACGTGTGCGGCGCTTGCAAGGCAGAACGGAAGCTGAGCTTCGTGGACCCAGACCTGGTACTGTCCCAACGAAAAGTGACGTTCTGCTCGGCGTGTATTTCTTCCGTCTCGAAGATGGATGCTGCGGAATGTGCTCGAGTGAAGATGGTGAACGCCACGGCAAATATTTACCCCCACACTTCCAGCGCGACGAGGTATCTCGAGTCCGGTAGCGAGGCTTCGTTCTACACTGGCAGCTCGTAAGACGGAAAACGAATAGATTAATTGCCAGCGTCATTCCAATTCATGCACGTGGACACATTTTCCACCGTATATGTTTGCACTGTTTGAACCAGCCGCGATAGGCTTGTTCAAAGTCACCCTGTGTTTGGCAAGTATCACACAGCGGCTGTTAACACCAAGAATTCTGTAGACATTTTTCTCACTTTTGTTCCTTGTCCTGCCAAGTAGAATCCCAAGCAACTCTTTTCACCATGGGCAAAGAGCGATTTATCGTGAATCCGTTCCAAGACATCGACATGACGACGGATGACCGACACCAGCTCCAAGAACTTGCAAATGGGATCGTCAACTCCAACCTCGAGCATTTCAACCATTTCACAACGACTGGCAAGCGGCAAGTGGCCTCTCGTCGGTGGAAACATATCAAGACGCGCGAGCACCTCAAAGTTTACATGGAAAAACGCAAATCTGCTCATGCCGCCGATGGATTCTCGGGGTCTGGCCTGCCCATGATTTTGTGTGTTGGCACGACGGAAGGGAAATTGGAGGACGTGCTGTACGGAGTCATGAGCGAAGACTTGGAGACGATGCGTCTGAAAGCCTCGTACGTCGACGATGTCAGCGGCGCTGCAGTGCTGGACTCGATCGTCCAGCCAAGTCTCGAGGACCCTTTCCAAAGCCTGCTGGTCAAGTGGATGGAGATCGACATTCCGTTCGCGTCGATGAACCTGGTCAAGAACCGAGACTACGTTTACTTGGAAGGCACAGGCTTCGTCAGAGATGAACGCGGCGATCGGGTGGGGTATCACTTGCTGCACTCGGTGAGTTTCCCGCAGACCCACGAGCTTCCCAACCGAATTCGAGGCAACGTCTCCATCGCTGCGTTCTGGCGGCAAATGAAGCCCAATACTGTTGAGATGTACGCGACTGGGATCTTTGATCCGTGCGGAGATTTGGCTCGAAAGTTGGTCGTTCCCGGGATGGCAAGCGCGTTCTTGTCCAGTGTCCGATACTCGTACTGTGGACAGATGCGCAAGTTGGCGTTCATGCTGGACAAGGCGTACACTGAGTCCAAGCAGCACGGGGCTCCACACAGAGAAAACGTTTGCGTGACTTGTTCAGCGCCAATTGGACAGCGACTTGGGGACTTCTCGAAGAGCAGCAGCACTTGCAAGCTCTGCTTTGGCCACGTGTGTCAAAGCTGCAGGGTCGTGAGGAAGCTGAGCTTCGTGGAACCCGATTTGATGCTGGCCCGACGAAAGGTGACGTTCTGCACTCAGTGCATGAGTCTGGTCACCAGCACGAACGCGGCGGATTGTGTGCGCTCGAAGCTGCTGGTCCAGAAGAACGGAGTCGCGGGCTTGTCCGGCTTGTCCAGCTTGACCTATGGCGATATCAGCAGTGATTCTTCTTTTCAGCAGTAACTTGTACTAGTAGGAGCCAACAATTAGTTGCCTTTTGATCGGCCCATCTTTCCCCTCGCTGCGCCACCAAGCAGAAATGGCACTGCCCCGTCACAGACTTTGCGGCAAGATCGCGCCGCTCCAATGTACTGTGGCAGGCGCGATCAACGCCGTACACGCAGCTCGGCCAGCTCGCTGGTCGTATACGAGATCACGAGATCGACCGCGATCGACAGCGCGTTCAGTAAGAACTGCCAGCGTCGAGAGTTCCTCGACGCTGCAGCGGAGACCGCAGTCCACGACAGCGTTGAAGTTGCCTGTGCTTGGACCAGCGAGCTTCAGCCAACTGCGGCGGACGTGCTCGACGACCACGCGCTCACAGCGGCCGGCCTTGACGACAATCGTCGCCGTCGGGGCAGCGCCAGCAAGCAGCGCCGCCACACGCGCCGCCACACGCGCCGCGAGCCCCAGCCGGCGACGCGGCCGCATCACTTGGTCGTCGACATGCTGCAGGCGGCGACAAAGAACCTGTTACAGCAACAGTAGCAAGCGCAACATGCTGCAGGTCGCAAAGATATGCGGGTTCGGGCTCGGGCTCGAGCCCGCGGGCCGGCCTAGATTTGTCGCACTTGCTGTTTGTATACTCTCGATGTGGCGACAGAGAACGTGCTTGCGGTCGAGGGCTGCAAAGCGGACGCACAAAACGTCCCCCAAGAATAGTCGGCCGACAGCTCGAAGCTGCCACGCACTCCACTCGCCACAATCGCAAACGCCTTTAAGCAGCTCCGTCGCTCCGGACGCTTTTCCAACCCCCCACCCAGCACAGCCCCATGCCCAACCTGCTGAAGGACCTCGTGTCGCTCGTGTCCCCGCAGGCCGCCAAGCGGCCGCTGCAGTCGCCGCCCAGCCGCCTGTCGCCCACCAACCAGAAGAACGTGACGCAGAGCCCGTTCGCCGAGCTGCAGGCCCGGAGAGCGGCCGCCGCGAGCGTGACGCCGCAGCAGGAGCAGGAGCAGGCCAAGATGGACGCCTTCGTGTTCTTCACCATGATGCGGTAGGCTGCGCCGTCGCGCTGCGGCGAGTCAGCCGCCTCCGAGCGACCAGCAAAATAACCGACGCCCAGTCAGTCCGACCCGAGCCAGACGCCAACGACGCCGACCGAGCCGACTACGGCCAGTACACTACACACTTTATATCTATGACGGAGGGGCTAGCTACTACCGCCAGCACCTCCGTCTTCCTCCACCAATACACTACAGTTTGGCTCGTGCCTTGCGCACTGCAGCGGCCGCCCTTGCCTTCTCTCGACTTCTTGCATGCCTTGGTTGAGTAAACGCCGCAGAGGGCTGGATCGTCGTGATGCGCTTCGTTGAATTTGCTCTTTTCTGCTTGGAGTCAGCAGGATTTCTGCTTGGGGTCGGTGGGTGGGTTGAACTTGAGCGCGGCATGAAGCAGTCAGGGTTTTCCTCTGGCGTTCACTGCAGTTCCCTCGGAATGGCTGGCACTTATCAGCGACTGCTACGTACGGATGGCAAGTTTGGACAAATAGCGAGACTACGAGTGTACAAGAGGAAACACTTTTTTCTGTTGGCGGTATTGGCAGAAGCAAACCCGATAGAGGGCTGGTTTCTTGGACTTGCTGAACTCTGAGTGTTACACGGAACAGGGATCGAAAAAAAAGCATTGGCTTTGTTACATTTCAAAAATTGTTCTCCACAGTATTGATTGTGGCGACCTCGTCCAAAATTGCCAGGATCATAATGGCAGCTAGCAACTTCTACTCATAGCTAATCGTACTCTTCAGCCTCTACTTCGCTATTTTCTCATGCTACCCTCTCTGCCTACTTAATCCTCAAGGAGAGGATTGACTCGAGCGTCTCCGCACTCATTCGCTTCCGCATATATCCAAGCATGCACTTCACTGCCGAGAACAGTCATTCCACCTCGACGGAGGTAGCAGGAAGCCAAGATAAATCGATGTACTTTGAGCGGTCTTCCTCTCTGGACTTGGATCTCTCTTCGATAGCTGCTTTGACTTCCCAGGTGATCTGCGGCGTCTGATGGTAGGCGCGACTTCTGCCTCGTTTCGCCGTACACAACTCGGACTTGCAGACCTTTCTGAACGAACACTAGAGGCTTTGGTGCGCTTCTTCTTTGAAGTGCCTGGGCGGGTCGATTTAGATTTTCTGTGTTTGCGCTTGGTGCTGGGCTCTGTGGAGACACAAGCTCAACCTGAATTAATCGATTCCTCTCCTGTGGAGCGCAAAAGCCGATGGATAGTGCTGGTTTCTTCTGGAGGCTTGGGGAGCAAACGCCGAGCTGATCGCCATCGTTGGTGGAATAGGCTTGAGCGGAGTGATTCGAGACGAGGCTGCTTACGATAGTAGCGTGGCTAGCGGAGGGTTCGATGCGGGGCTGTTGTGGGGGTTCAAAAGTGTGAGCTGGAGCGCGCCGTCGTCTAGCAAACCTCGCACGTGCTCTCCACTTCCTCGTACCTCGAGACCAGCAGACGTGGTTATGTATGCCTCTGCCAACTCGTCGAACAAGACCTCACAGACACTTCAACGAGAAGATTCACAATTAGATGGATGCATTGCAATTGTTTTCTCGAGAAATTGACATTGTTTCAATATTGATTGTGTCAAGCGTCTCGACAACAATCCATATACAATGGATATTGTCCGATGCCTGAACACGAAATGTTGGCGGTTTTGTTGCAGATGCCGGTGAGGTAATTGCTGGTGATCATGACGACTGAGACCGTGGTAGACGCGCCCACCGCGCCACCGCCGAGGGAGTCGATGGAACTGCCGTACATTTATCGGCGTTCTCACGCTTGACATGGGCGCCAGCAATGACCAAGCCTAGAACGTGGGCACCTTACCTTAATCAGAACAAACATTGCAGAATCTGAGAGCCGTTGGCTTGTGCTCGCGTCGGTGTCCCTAGAGCTGAAGAGGGGGGGAGGAGGAGGGAGGGGGGCTTCGATACTAGCGCAACCCAACACTGGACAAAATATTAGGACGACCAGAAGTGGATACCCGAGCAAAAAACAAAGGTCGAGAACTGCTATCACTTCAACACGATTTTGAACAATTATCGGTGCTGTGGGGCAAGCAGAATCCCAAGCAGAGAAATTTTCTGGTCAAGATGGAAGAAGTAACCATGCTTGTTTGACTTTCAAGGACCACGGGGATGGTTACATACAAGGCGCCTTCAGCGAGATTTTACAGCCGCAACAGCAACCAGAACGAAGCCTGCATGATGATTCCATGCACTACAGGGCTAGCAACATTTTGTCAAGGCTCAAGGCTTCAATAGGAAAATCACAAATTACTTCTGGTGATCGGGCTGCTGGTGCTATTAGATGAAAGTAAATGCAAAGTTTGTTCTGCTACGATTTTCAGAAAACCTCGACGATCAAATGACAGCATGAAGAACAGATTGTCTGGTCAACGCCGGAGGAAAACCCTGACTGCTTCATGCCGCACTCAAGTTCAACCCACCCACCGACCCCAAGCAGAAATCCTGCTGACTCCAAGCAGAAAGAGCAAATTCAACGAAGCGCATCACGACGATCCAGCCCCTCTGCGGCGTTTACTCAACCAAGGCATGCAAGAAGTCGAGAGAAGGAAAGGGCGGCCGCTGCAGTGCGCAAGGCACGAGAGCCAAACTGTAGTGTATTGGTGGAGGAAGACGGAGGTGCTGGCGGTAGTAGCCCCTCCGTCATAGATATAAAGTGTAGTGTACTGGCCGTAGTCGGCTCGGTCGGCGTCGTTGGCGTCTGGCTCAGGTCGGACTGACTGGGCGTCGGTTATTTTGCTGGTCGCTCGGCGGCTGACTCGCCGCAGCGCGACGGCGCCAGCCTACCGCATCATGGTGAAGAACACGAAGGCGTCCATCTTGGCCTGCTCCTGCTCCTGCTGCGGCGTCACGCTCGCGGCGGCCGCTCTCCGGGCCTGCAGCTCGGCGAACGGGCTCTGCGTCACGTTCTTCTGGTTGGTGGGCGACAGGCGGCTGGGCGGCGACTGCAGCGGCCGCTTGGCGGCCTGCGGGGACACGAGCGACACGAGGTCCTTCAGCAGGTTGGGCATGGGGCTGTGCTGGGTGGGGGTTGGAAAAGCGTCCGGAGCGACGGAGCTGCTTAAAGGCGTTTGCGATTGTGGCGAGTGGAGTGCGTGGCAGCTTCGAGCTGTCGGCCGACTATTCTTGGGGGACGTTTTGTGCGTCCGCTTTGCAGCCCTCGACCGCAAGCACGTTCTCTGTCGCCACATCGAG
>JAAVTG010000576.1:0-56908 GCA_011947345.1 Phytophthora quininea | reverse complement strand
TTGGCGGCGTGTTCAAGCGATTGACTCGTCAGAAACGGGGAAACGAGTGTAGGGTATCCTCTCAGTGTCAACCATCCGTCGGGGGCGTAGAGTTCACCACCTCGCACGTTTTCCACCGTCGCAGCGTACAGCGTCGGCAAAGCCCCGGTCTTCTGCGGCAGGAATGGTAGTAGCCACACTATCCACATGACCAGCCACTGCAGCAACGGCCAGCCTCTCAACTTGGTGCGGATGTACTTGTTCCAGATCTCCGTGTGGCAGATTCCGGGTGTGCCGTCAACGCAATGACGTTGCCAATGTCCTGGTCTCTAATGCGTCGCTGCAGTTCGAGAGTGAACAGCACGTTCGCCATCTTGGACTCGGCATAGTCCCTCATGTTGCTCCCCAGAGTGTGTCCCATGGTGGCGAAGTCCAGCTTGGCAAAGTAGTGCAGTCCGCTTGTGACGTTCACCATTCGAGCTTGTGTAATGGACTTCCGGAGTAGATCCCACAGCAAACCAGTAAGGAGGAAGTGGCCCAGATGGTTGATGGCGAAGGTGCTTTCCAGGCCTATAGAGTTATGGCGCTGCGGGGACACGCCACCCCCGCATTGTTCACCAGCAAGTCCAGTCGATCGTATTTCTCTCGGAAAGCCCGTGCGAAGTCACGGACGCTGGAGGCTTCAGCCAGATCCAGCAGCATGAACTCGACGCCACCGTCGCCGGTCAGACATTGACGGATCGACTGCACCGCTTGGCGACCGCGACCTTCGTCGCGACAAGCGAGGACGACCAATGCGCCGTGCAGCGCCAACGCTTTGGCGGCTTCGAAGCCAATGCCACAGTTGGCCCCCGTCACGATCGCCACCTTGCCCTGCTGCGAAGGGATCGCCGAGCCGTCCCAGCGGCGAGAAGAGCTGCCAATGCCCATGTGCTGTAGGGTCGTGCAAAGGCGGAATGAGACGAGAAGGCCTCGCAACGGCACGATCTCAAGGACAAGTTCTTGCTTTCATATACGCACGAGGTTAGCCATTTGGAACGGGAGCTGTTGCTGCTCTACTACGTCGGGCTCTACTCCAATACACAACTTCTTCGTCTCTTTGCCTTGCTCAACACACCAACGCCTGCGACAGATGCTTCACTTCGGATCGGTTCAATACGAGCGGCACAGTCTGCGAGGTGTTGGCCGCTTGGCTGCCGAGCTTCACCCGACCAAGCAGCACCGGAGGTCGCTCCATCTCCGGCGGTTGCCAGCCATACACGTTTTCGCCGCGAGTGATGGCGTTGGTCACGTCTTGGCCCCATCCGTCTTCACGCATGGCAGCACCGACACGCTCACGAAGCGCGGCGAGCTCGTTGCGAACGCGACTGCTGCAGCTTCTCCACCATCAGCTGAGCGTGCGCTGATGCTCCATTCGGTGACGCCGCTTGCTTCAGGTCTACAATCCGCGGCATTGACAACTGCGCTTTCACCTGCTTCGAAAAGTCGCTACGTCCTTCAGCGAAGCTGCCAAACGGTCCGAAGGTTTGGCCGCAAGCGAAGCGCGTGTTGCTCGTCCCAAGCAGCTTGTCCAGACGCTCCTTCGCCAGCGTCGAGCGCACCTTGTGCAGCTCGCTATGCAACTGCTGGAAGGCGCGACGGAAGGCCTCCGCGTCTGCTGCGTTCATTGCTGATCCCTTGCCGCCACTGGCAGCACTGCCGCTCTTTGAACTGGCGCCGGCGTCGCTCGACCGCTTCAACTGCTTCCGAAGCTCGCGGTTGAGCGCGTTCAGCGACGTTTTCTCCTTGTTGGACTCATCTAACGCAACGTCAAACTGTTCGCGTTCCTTTGCGAGCTGGGCTTCCAGCTGCGACTTGGCATTGTTAGCAGTCGCCACGTTCTCAGAGAGCTGCAAGACTTGGCTCTCCAATTTCTGTGCCACCACGCGGTGCTGGCTGTCAGCGCGCTCGAACTCGCGGATGCGTTGGTGCAACGCACTGCACAGCTCCGTCATTTCTGCTAGGTTTGCGCGGAGTGTGGAAGCGTCTAACAGCTCCTGGTGAATCGCCTGTGCGCGAATACGCCATTGTGGCCGACCATTCGCACCCTCTCCACTGTCGTTGCGAGCACGAGGCGCAACGGCATCTGTGAATGCTCCGCGGCACACCAGTTTGAACAAGGACGACACCTTTTCCTTGAACTCTAGAGTAGGTTCGTTGACAGACTGCTGCATGAATGCCACCAGCGCCTCAGCCGTTTGGGTATGCTCAATAAGGCCGTTGTCAACAAGCTGAGCTTGCACAATGCTCGATAGTCTCGTGGCTTCAGCTGCGTAACTCTCAATAGCAGACACGGCGTAGCCGCCGACCGCCACAAGACCGTCCAGATCGTCATCTGATGAAGCAAGATCGATCTCTGCGCGACGGTAGAACAACTGGGCCACGTTCAGTACAGACACCAGCTCTTCGAGGCTTTTATCGAGCACTGGGATCAGGTTCGAACGCAGTGCTGCTGTCTGCTCATCGTCCGGCATCTCGGTGCTACTGATCAAGCTCTTGGTGTTGCGCAGGAACGTCACGATGGCCGAGATCGAAAACGCCAGCTTAGCCACACTCTTCCGAGCGCGCAGCTTCACAACCGCGCAACGAGCACCGAATCCTTCAGCATTAGCTGCCGAAGCAGCTTCCGCAACTCTTCCAGTGTGCCATTCTTCAGAGGTCTGGACGAGGCGGTCATAGAGCGACGCGGCATCGCCTCCCCACGGCTCATGAGCAGTGAGCCCTCTGAGAAAGCCGACAAGGCGGAGTCCAGCACAGTCTCGAGGGCTGCTGTTTGTGACGAGTCAAGTGCAGAGCAACCATGCACAAACTCCTCTTCTGTCGTCAAGTGGCACTCAAGCATGAACAGATCCTCCTTTGCTTGGCACGAGACCGCTGCGAGCTTGTCACCCAGCACCAACTGCTCTACAGTCATCGTCAACGCTGGTGCTCCTTCTTCCTTTTCGTCGTCTGACCCACTCGATGGTTGCTGAGCAACACCATCCAAGTCCTTCTTCAAATGCTGCAGCAAAATGTCTGACTTGCCGGCAATGCGTCCCAGCGTCAGTCGGACACGCAGAACCTTCTGGTCCGTCTCTGAGAAGATTGAGTTGGGCACCACAGCACGCAAAAAGGAATTTTCAATGCGCGCCTGCTGGGCGATAATCCGCTGCTTCGCTGCTTCAGTCTCGTGTTCGCGAGCTGCAGCAACCAGTGCACGCAGTCCCATCGTTTGGTTCAGAGCCAAATGTGCAGTTCCCTTCAGTGATTCCACAGCACCCGTCTCCGCGCGCAGCTTCGCTTTCAACTGGGCGATCTCCTCGCGATGGCCGTGCGCAAGGTCACGGAAGCGCGCAATAGTGCGCTCCTTGTCTTCAAGGACAGTATTGTGGTCCAGGACGGCTTGTTTGAGTTCCTGCAGCGACGCACGCTGGGAGTCAATCTCATCGCGCAACTCCGCCTCGTACTCTGTGTGCTGGTGCTCCATCTCCTGATCCACCTCGCGCAAAGACTCTAGCGACTGCACTGTGGTTTCTAGTTCGGCCATCTTCTCGCCTAACGTCAAGTTTTTCTCCGTGAGGTCCTCCACCATCGTTTCATAAGCGTTCGCAACGTCAAGCATCTCCTTGAGCTCCTCTGCTTCGCTCTCGAGTTTGTTTTTCGTCGTGGTCTGAAGCACAAAACCAAAATATTAGTCCGGGTCGGGTCATTACTGTGAAGGGATTTACGTACCAGCTCTTCCACCTCCTCTCTCAGCGACACCAGCTCTGCATTTTCACGCTGGGCTTGGCGGAACTTCTTGCTCAACTCAGCCTTTTCCTCAGCCCCACGTTCGTGCAAAGTCTTAACTGCCTGTCGAAGCTTTTTGTTCTCCTCCGCAAGATCGCCAGGGCTCGCATCCGAAGGCTCGGACCCGAAGCGGCAGAAAGAGCCATAGAAGCCTTGAGCTTCTCCACCTCCTGCTGCAGCTCTTCGGCGTGCTCCTCGGCGATTTCCTTGTCCATCTCGACCGTCTCCTTCTCCAACGTCATCATTTCGATCATGTCTTGGAACTCTGCAACCTGCTTCTCAAGCGCCTCCAGCTTGCGTGCGCCTGAACTCGACTTGGCCACCGCCATCGCCACCTCCTCCGCCTTCTTCTGCTCTCCAGCCGTGAACGCCACAATACGCGCCTTCTGCTGCGCAACCTCCGATTCCAGCGCCTTGATCTCCGACGCCTGCGTGGCGTTTTCCAGCCTCAGCTCATCCAGCACTTCTTCGTGCTCGCTCGTCAACTGGGCAATGTGGTCTTCCAGCTCTGCACGCACAAGTCGGACATGCTCCTCCGCCTCCTCTTTGATCTCTTCGATCTGCTGCGCCAGCTCTTCCTGCGGAGACAACTCTGTCTCCTCTTGGTCCTCTTCTTGTTCGCCAGCGTCTTCATCCACCTCCATCTCTTGCGTCTCCTCCGTCTCTTCTTGTTCTTGCTCCTTCTCCTGCTCCTGCTCTTTCTCCTCCAGCAGTTTGATCTTGTCGCTATTGACAGCTGCAGCCTCTTTCATCACTGCTACGCTCTGCTTCAGCTGCTCTACATGTCGGTTTTCTGCTCCAGCTCTTCTTCCAGCTTGAGATCCTTGCTCTGGCCTCCGTCAGCTTGTCATCGGAAGCCGACGAAGCTGGAGATTCCAACGACAGTCTACTGGTCCTTGCAGTAGAGGCTCCTGTACTGAGTGAGGCTCTGGAAGACGGCGGGATGAGCGACGCGCGCGGTCTAGGGGCCGTCAGTCTGGAGCTGCTCGTGCTGCTGCCTGTGGACGTCGCGGACGACGGCCGACGCGTCACCGAAGGGCTCGTGGACAACCGACGACTCAGCGGCCGCTGTGTCCCTGAGGACGAGCCCCGGACGGCAGCACGCCCTTGATCTGCGCGCGCTTGACGAACAGTCCGTGGTTGGGCGGGCACTCGAAGTAGACGCGGCCGTTGAGCTCGCCGTTGTTCTTGCCCTCTGGCCGCTCCAGCTCGATGCCCACCCACTCGCCATTGGCAAAGTCCGTCTCCCCACGAAGCGCACGACGCCCGCCTTGCCCACGCCGAAGGCCACCTTGCAGCCCAGCTCGAGCTCCATCGGGAGGGATCCAACTTAGATTTTGTGATACATTATTTAGCAATGTTTAAATTTGATCCTATTGACAATTCCCCGGCTGGAGATGAAGCTGGAGATTTGCCAGCACATGGTGCCTGTGTCTGTCAAGTCAGACGACAGCATGGCGAGCCTGCTGGCGGTGCATTGAGCCTCCTGACATCCATTGAATCGGTTGGGACGGAAGCTTTTCGTCGGGATGTCGAAGCTAAATATGCCGTCTGCTTCGCCTTCTTGTCGGCTGGCGCATCATGCTGTAGAGGCAACATGGTCCACCCCGAGGCCAAAAACAACTCGGCTGAGCCTGGTGCGAACTGGCTTATCCCACGGTACGCGCGCGGCAGTCTGCTGCGCCTCGGGCTCAGATACAAACTCCCAGAGTCGACCACGCCCGCCTGGTCTGCGTTTGAACTTTCAAACTCGTCCTGCGTTGCGCGGCGAACCGCTTTGTCGCCGGCGTCGTCGTGTCGGCCGTTTGCAGAGCCCGGCAAGGTTTCCTGCGCGCCATTCGTCAAGAAGAGCAGCGAGAGAACAGGACAGAGCGCAGCGCAGTGAGTCATGACGGTGCGCAGCATCGTCGAGATGTTTGAGAACCTGGCGATGTCCGGTGGGTCGGACCAGGCCGCCCACACGCTGGAGGAGCCCGGACACGGGAACGTCTACGGACTGGTGACGTACTACGACGGACTTGCCATGGCCGAGGAGCCGCGGATCATCGTTCCGACCAAGACGCTCAAATTCAAAAGCGCCACGGACAGCGAGTCAGCGGTGTCGACACCCGACACGACGGACGTCGATGAGGATTTGGAGACGGAGAGCAACCAGGAGACAAGCGACGAAGAGTCCGCGCAGGAGGAGGAGTGCAACATTGCCGCCATTGCGCCGCCTACGGTCGTCCGGGATGTGTCGCTGCTGGTCAGCAAGATCCCGCAGCCCAAGTCTCGCGAGTATCACCAGGCCGCCGCCTCCGTGCGGAAGCCGTCGCTTGACGACTCCAAGAGCGTCGCTCGGTCGTTTATTGCCACTCCTCGAGCTGTGGCCAGCGCTCCTTCTTCACTGTACATCCCGCCGCCGACGCCCGTCAGCTCGCGCGTACGCGGTCCGCGCACAAGCTACGCCGCGTTCGTGTCCAGGATCGAGCACTCGCAGTCGCGTCTGCTGGACTTTGAGAAGGACGAGCGGTGGCTTGGACAGGTGGAGACCATGAAGGGAAGGGTGGAGGCGCTCAAGCGGAGGAGCCATGTTTACGTGGAGGCCGCCACCCCGCGGAAGAGCAGGAGCATGAGCGAGTGCAGCGCCAACTCGACGGCATCCACAACGTCGCTCTCGTCCACCGACACGCTCGAGCAGGTGTGAGGCGCAGCTTCGACCGAGCACACTATTTATCCTAACGTTAAGCTGTGCAAGCAAAGTAAGAAAAGCGCCCATAAAGCAACCAATTTTGCCCTACAACTCCATCCATGCTTCCTTCTTGCCTCCTTGCCAAAGCGCGCCAAAATTGAATGCTGTACCGAAATGCTGGTACTTGGTACTGTACCAACATTTCGGTACCGTAACAGCTGTGGAGCCAGCGCATACAGAACTCTCCATCAATCCCGTCGCGGAAGAAGCGTCCACCGTCCTCGCCCCTCAGCCCGCTACTGCGGTACACAGGCAAACATCACGCGAAGGATGACCACCGAAGTCAACGCCTCCGTTCTGGGAGGCTCCGTGCTCAATGCCGGACCCACAGGCAACGAGTACGTTTAGAATCCGCTCTCTACTCTACTCTTCCTTCCTAACCGAGGCGATTTTCTATTTGCCCAGTGTGACCTACGGCAAGCTACCGCCGCTGAACCCGGACGACCTGAAGCTTCCGCCCCCGCCGCCGTCGGCCGCCGACAAAGTGACCAACACGGCGGACGCCATCTCCATCGCCGAAGTGTGGGCGGAGATCAAGGCCAAGACCCGGGAAATGTGCGTGGCAATATATTGCCATTATTGTGGATAGAAATTGGTGCTGATGCTCTCATTTTCGACAGGATTATGGGCTCGTCGGTTTCAGGAGTGCTGTCGGCCATGCGCATTGTGAACCTGACGGTGGCCGGCTGCATGATCGGACTGGCTGTCGGGCAGGTAATCCAGTCGGACTCGGCGTTCTCCGTGATGGCCGACGCTCTCTCCATCATCTACACCATGTGCGTAAACATAGATAGAATTGTTTTTATGTTGCTTTTATTGACAAGTTTTCTTGCAGCTTCTTCGCGTTGATCCTGGTCGGCTACGAGCTGCGCACGGCGTTTATTGACAAGCTGCTGCGCGCCAACTTTGGCTTCATGTACAGTCCGTGGGGACGATGCCTGTTCCTGAGCATGTAAGCGCGAGGTTTTATTGATGAGACTTTGGGTTTGGTACTGATGGTGTGTCGTTTTGTAGGATTTCCATCTTCCCGTTCGGAATGTGCGGCGTCTACGGCGTCCTCGTGTCGCTGGCTGGTTTCGCCAACGCCTACTTCAACTACTTTGTCATCATGAAGCACCCGTCGTTCTCTCGTGGCATCCCGGACTACACGCCGCCTGAGCAGACCCCGTCAGCCAAGTCTGCTCCGATCAAGGAAGAGAATACGAACGTTTAAAAGCTCTTCTTTTCTTCTCAGCGTCAAGTGATTGGCAGCAATGCGATGAGCCAGCTCAAGCGAGCTTTCGCTTCTCCTGGTAGCTCTGCAGGTGCTGGTCGGCGTTGAGGCAGGCAGCAGTTGTGCATTTATATTCATAATTTACGGGAGCGTTCGTTCGTGCCGGTTGGAGGAACCTGCAGCTTTTCGTTCGTCATTTTCATGCTCTTCGTCTTGTCCATGCCCTAAAACTTACTGGGATACTGTATTTCGATCCGAAGTGACAGCCCCACGATGGCCCACGAGAAGGAGCTGTGCGAGCGCGTGTGCAGGAAGCAGGCCTGCGCCATCCAGTTCTGTCTGCAGCGCCGCAACTACCAGGAGAACAAGTGCGCGGACGTCATCAAACACTACTACGACTGCTGCACTGCAGCCACGGAAGCAGAGCAGAGGAATGCCAAGACTACTGACTAAAGAATGCATGGAGCTGCCATTGTCGGTCCAGTTAGTCGTTCTTGTATCGCAGCAGGTCAAAGTCTCTGCAGTGTGCAAGCACTTTTCGACGCACTCGGCCAACCACCCAGAGGATGTGAGAGGTGCTCAGCATAAGCGCACTGTCATACAACCAAAGACAACGTTAGTAAATGGGTGGTCGTTCGTTTTGACGGTTGCAGCAGCGCACCTCATCATCTCCCAGGAGTACAGAACGAACGATGACAGCACGACTTGCGAGAGCAAAAGTAGCATCTGCAGCACCGTCAGGATCGCGAAGTGAACGCGTGGTTCATGGAAAGCTGAGCGCTTTGTCATCGCTAGCGACAGCGCCAGCTCGTGCGTGGCGACGTCGCTCACACTTTTCAAAGCACGCGATTTGCTCTTGGCTTTCTTTTTCTGCGAGCGCAAAGTTAGCAGTCGAAGCCCAACTCAGTAGAACAAAGTGACGTCCAAACCTTTGGTGCTCCAGACAAGCTCGAAAAGATCTGGTCCGTCTCAGAGCGGTCAACAGACTGCCACAAGCTCTCCATCAGTGTAATTCCACGGTGTTGCGCCATTGCAAACTTCCCATTCGTGTCCGTGGTGAAGCAATGAAGCACAGTATACCCCACTGAAAGCAACACAACCACGTGTACGAAAGTCGTCACCGCCGTGAGCACGAACGCGGATCGATCGTAGATCAGTTCACTCCTCTGTACCAGATCGACAGCGTTATTTCTCCACCCATTTCCACAACTACCACAACTTGACACACTTACATAGTTCAGATGCGTGGAGAAACCCGCCACTAAGTACGTGATCTCAATAGCCGACCAAAATATTTGCCACCGTGTCAGTCGTCCTTTGGATCTCTCCAAAAGTGAATGGATGCAACATCCAGCAAAAACTGCGTCCACCACAAGAACAACATTATAAGTCGTTTTACAGCTCCAGTAAAAAGAAGTTATCTCTCCCACGTACACGAGCATGAAGAATGCTGTTCGAAGAGTGATCAGCGGAATTTCAAACTGGTAGAACACAGCTCCGATGCCCGTGAACACGCCACTGTAGATCAAATTTCTCCAAAACACCACTCGACTGCAGTCTTCTTGAGAGCGATGTGGGGCAAGAACCCCGTGACGATGACCCCTCTCATCAGCCAAAGGCCAGTGCCAACCACCAGCACAATTTGCTCGGTTGACACGTTCTGGCAATAATTAGATATTAGATGAATTTGTATAAATAATTATTAACAGCAAAGTATGGCACCAACCTCGGCATACATGAGTGCGTTCTGCACAACCAGCGCCACGACACTGTGGAAAACCAGAATTCGCTCCAGACTGGCGGGGATTTCCACAACGTCGGCGCTTAGATGGCCGTACAAGCTCTCCAAGTGCTGCAGCTTCTTCTCCGCCGCCTCTGTGTCCACCGACACTTGTCGAGTTATCGCGGCAGGCGCCCGTGCGCTCGCATGAGCGTGGCGACGCTTCTTGGCCATACCAGTATCCAAGTAAAAGAAAACTCTTTATAGATTTTTTTCTGTTTCAATATTTTCTGAGAATTGACCAGAACCAAGATCACCCTGCTCGCTCCACGGGCGAAGAAGAGCAAGGCCCGCTAGCTACAACGCAGAAAACATGAAGAGTATCAACTGGGCATGCGTGTTTGATGACTGGTGGCAACCGCATCAGTCGGAAGTGGAAAATGAGCGATGTTTTGGGGGCATTAGTTGAACACGAACAGACCGGGGTCCTACAAAGCGAGGGGCTTTACACGTTGCTCTGGCCACTGATCAAGTTCTGGCGCATGCTCTTGGGCGAGATTTGGTTGAATTTCTCGTTCTTCAGACGTGGCAGCACGGCCACGAAGAAGTAGCCCGTGCCGATGGCAAACATAATGACGGCGGTGATGACAGCGATCAGGAAGTTGTTGCTGGACGTGCCACTGTAGATGATGGCGGCGAAGCACAACAAGCACAGGAAAAGGCAGAGCACCGCTCCAGGAATGCCGAACGGACTGCGATACGGTCGCGGTCGGTTGGCCTGGTTGACTCGCAGCAGGATGAACGACACCAACTGGAACGAGTACGAGATGAGCGCCCCAAGCAGCGACAGGTTGATCAAGACGCCGCCCAAGTCTACAATTCCGACGATGTAGAAGAGGATAATAGCGAGGACCTGGTTGACGACCGCCCCTGTGATGAGAGCGGCGTAGGCTGAACCCCGCGTCGGGTGCACCTTCGTGAGGAAATGCGGCAGGTATCCGTCGCAGGCGATGGCGTACACCAAGCGACTCATGCAGTACACGAACGAGTGCGTGCTGGAGATGATGCCGATCACCGTGAGCCACATGAACCCGGCGGTGGTGCCGTTGTCGCCAAAGACGCTCTTGTAACCAGTGACCAACGGCGCTGTGGCCTGGAAGATGGCAGCAGCTCCAGGGTAGATGAGCGAGCTGCACACGAGAGTGAGCACGGCCAAGACGACAAGCGTGACCATTGACCAGATAATTCCGCGAGGGATGTTCTTCTCGGGCTCGATGGTCTCATCCACTGCAAGAGGCAGCTCTTCGATGCCAAAGTAGAACCACAGCGTGAACGAGATGCCCTGGACGGTGTCGCTGAACGACGCCCACTCCCAGTTCTGATCGGCCACCCACGTGGTGTAGTCGAGTTTGCTGAAGGCTCCGACGTAGAAGATGACGAGCATGATGGTGGATAGCACCGTGGCGAAAACTTGCACGCGGAACGTGGCCTCGACGCCCATGATGTTGAGCGACACGAACAACACGTTGAAGCCGATCCACCACAACGGACCGTAGTTGGAGTTCAAGCCGAATAGGGCATCCAGGTACAGGAAGATACTGTAGAAGGTGGTCGCAACCGTAGCAACGACCTTGATCGTCTCGGCCAAGCCGGCGAAGTAGGCAGCGCGCGGGCCAATCCCATGCAGCGAGAAGACGTAGGGACCGCCACCCGATGGGATCGTTGCCGACATTTCAGCGATTGAGAAGGTCAGCAGCGTATAGAGCACCGTGACGAAGGCCAGCAGCACGAAGAGACCGTCAAAGCCGGCAATGAGCGAAGACTGCCAGCCGTAGAACTCGCCACCGATGACAGTGCCGACTCCGAGCGCCCACAGGTGCGGCGTTTTAGCATACCGATGGGTCTCGGCTTCTGTTTGAAGACCGTCGACGGATGGATATACTGTCGACATTTGGTTGATGTGGTTGCCGGACAATTGGAAAATGAGCTGGTGGAGTTCATGCCGAACGGAATGGATTAGCGAGCTGGTCGATACTGAGCTGGAGTTGAGTTGGGCTGGTTGTCAGTACGAAGAGGGCACGAGACTCAGCGAGTTGCTACAGCCGACTTCAATCGTGTCTGTGCGCGTCACTCGGTTTTAAGTCACACTTAAGTCGGCACCTCGAGATTGGATTGGAAGCCGGAGCTGCGTCACGAAAGTCTCAATGGAATCCTCTGAACGACGACCAAATCGTAGTCGCCAGGGTGGAGATTCTCCACTAATGAGTCAATACCGGCGATGCGAACTCTGGAGCGCGTTGCAGACCAGCCAGGATGAGTGCCGCGGCGGTCCTTATCAGCCCTGCAAGTTGTGCCGTTGCAGTCATGTTAAACGGCAGCATCGACACGCTGCGATTGCAGTCGAATATCCTTGCACAGGATCCGATGCATTGCAAAGCTAGGTGCTTACAAGCTGCGGCCATCTTGGCAGCTATGCAAATGAGCATCCAGTGTTGCACCAGAAAGGGTTTCGGTGTTTCAGCGGCAGGTTGTTCTCGCCAGTAGCGGCGTCCCGGGCCCACTGCAATATGACCGAAGCCTAGAAATTCAACAGGAAGCTAGCAGTAAACGAGTTTTGGGGCGCTGGTATCCGAGCGCATGTGAAGACGACAACAAGATGCCACCCCAAGCAAAGATTCTGCTGACCACTGCATCGCTACGCTGTCCTGTCCGCACCGTGCCAACCATGTCTGCCGCCGATGCGCTCGCTGTGATTTTGGTCCCAGCGGGGATGCAGGTGGCCCGCAGGTCGATCCAAAGCTGCAAAGCACTTCAAGACCGCTTCAACGTGCGTCGGCTGACTCTGTTTCGGAAGGTCGCCGCTCGTCGCACTGCTCTGCAAGAGCTGCAAGGCCTGCGTCACGCGCTAGTCGGGCCAGTGACTAAGCAAAGGCATTTTGCCAGTCGATCATGGTACGCTTCCGGTGCCTGGCAATCGTACTTGTCCAGCATGACGCCCCGCTACGCACCATCGCGGTGGCCTATGACTTGCCCCCACCGGAACATTCGAGCACCGCGTCACGCCCATGGTCTCCGTTGCCCATGTCCTTCGAGAAGCGCTCCAGGGGGACGTTGCCGTGCCGGTGTCGATGGTACGCATTCCTCAAGCTGATAAACCGCTTCGACCGTCGGTGGCCTAGGAGGAAGCCACAACTGTTGAGCCAAGATCGCTGTGCTTGATGGTCATCTTGATATTCAGGGCGACTGACTGCGGTCTCCGTGGGTGGGTGCGGTTGTCGGCGATCTCGTCGTCGCCGCATTCGACGCTCACTTTCGGTTCTTCCGTCTAACGCACACAGCAATTCCACACCATGTGCTCGCATGCCAACATGCCCCAGCTCAACGCCTCGGTGGGTCACCCGCTGGACCCGCTCACCGCCACGGAGATGGAGAGCATGAAGCAGATCGTCGGTGAGGCTGGCTACTCTGGCCCCGACATCCGCTTCTCGTACGTGATGCTGCGCGAACCAGACCACAAATTGCTGGACGGCTGGAAGGCTGGCGACGACATCCCGCGAGAGATTGGCGTGCTGGTGCTGGACAAGGCGAGCAACGTCGCTCGCGAGATGGTGGTGGACATCCCGGCGCACAAGGTGGTGCACAACCGCCAGTTGAACCCTGCCACTGACGGCTGGGGCCCCATTCTGGACGAGGACTACGTCGCTTCCGAGACCATCACCAAGGCTGACCCGGAGTACGTGGCTGCGCTGGCCAAGCGCGGCATCACCGACCTCAGTATGGTGCGCAGTGTGCCGCTATCTGCCGGAGTGTTCGGCTACGAAGGCGAGGTGGGGCGCCGGATGATCCGCGTGCTGAGCTTCTTGGCCAAGGAGAACACCCACTCGATGTTCGCCCACCCCATTGACGGCGTCGTGGCTCACGTCGATCTGACCAACCGCCGAGTTCACCGCATCATTGACACGGGCTACGACCACGTGCCGATGGAAAACGGCGACTACCTCGACCCGAAGCTGTCGGGACCAATGCGCAATGATATGAAGCCGCTTCACATTACGCAGCCGGAAGGCGCGAGCTTCACGGTCAAGAGCCACGTGCTCAACTGGCAGAACTGGGAGGTCCGCATCGGCTTCAACGGCCGCGAGGGTCTCACGCTGCACGACATCTCGTTCAACGACCACGGCAACAAGCGTCCGATCCTCAACCGCGCTGCCGTGTCGGAGATGGTCGTGCCGTACGGCGAGCCGCAACCGACCCACGAGTGGCAGAACTACTTTGACGCTGGCGAGTACCAGTTCGGTCGATTGGCCAACTCACTTGTGCTGGGCTGCGACTGCCTCGGCAAGATCCAGTACCTGGATGCCACTGTCGCCGACGACTTCGGCAACCCGGTGCTGATCAAGAACGCCGTTTGCATCCACGAGGAAGACTTCGGCACGCTGTGGAAACACACGGATGTGCTGTCTACCCGATCACCGGCACGGTGCGCCGTCAGCGCCGACTCGTCATCTCGTTTTTCGTCACGGTCGGCAACTATGACTACGGCTTCTACTGGTACTTCTACCTCGACGGCAAGATCGAGCTAGAGGCCAAGGCGACGGGCATCGTCTTCTCCTCGGGCCGTCCGGAAGGCGAGTACGGCTTCGCCACCAAGATGGCCCCCGTCTTGGCGCTCCGTGCCACCAGCACTTGTTCTCGGCTCGTCTTGATGTGGCTATCGACGGCAACAAGTGCCACGTCGACGAACTGGAGGTCAAGCAATTGCCCATCAGCCCCGAAAACCCCGTTGGCAATGCCTTCATGCGCGTCGCGACCCGCCTCGAACGGGAAAGCGACGCCCAGCGTGAAGCTGATAACAAGCTTGGTCGCGCCTGGTTGATCGCTTCGAGCGAGAAGACCAACCGCCTTGGCAACCCCACGGCTTATGTTCTCTACCCGGAGGGTGCCCCTTGTTGCTCGCGGCTGATGAAAGCTCGATCGCCAAGCGTGCGACGTACGCCAAGAAGCACTTGTGGGTGACTCAGTACGCCCGCGACGAAATGTGGGCCGCCGGCTACACCCCCAACCAGCACCCCGGACACGCTGGTCTGCCGTTATACACCAAGGCCAACCGATCGGTGAACGGCGAAGACATTGTGGTCTGGCACACGTTCGGCCTGACCCACTTCCCTCGCGTCGAGGACTGGCCGATCATGCCCGTGGACTACGCCGGCTTCGGCTTCCGTCCCGACGGCTTCTTCGACCGCAACCCAACGCTCGATGTGCCGGAGGACCCGAACGGAAAGGAGTTCTCGGAGAACTGCGAGTGCCCGTGCCCATAAGTAAGGTAAGCAGTTTAGTTCGACATGCTGTTTTCATGTTTTAACTCTACGCAAAAACGACAAAAAGAAGGCTTTGGATGTCACAACGTTACTTGTGAAAGCACTTACGTGTAGTCGATAAAGCGGTAGAACCCCGCTGAGTCTTGCTGACCAGGCGTAGAATGACTGTAGTTGTATTACCTTGGCAAATTCTTGACTGAGCGAAGCTGTAGCAACTAACTCCGAAGTTGCCGCTTACAATTGGGAACTCGAATGCGATGGTTCCTCAATAACTGATGACACCCTGCACTGAGGTTGGCGAGGACGAGTCCGAGCCAATTTGAGCGCACGCTCGATAAAACACGAGCTGTACTCGTGACATTGGATGTTCATCAGCTACTGGTAGTTGCACGGGTGACCGATCTTGTCTTCACAGTCTAGAAATTACCAGTCAGTAGATCGACGGCCTCCGATGCTTCTGGAGATTACACGAACACGGGTTCTTTGAAAGCCCAGTCGTGGAGTCGGCCAGAAAATTGAATCGGCCACAATAATGCTCCCTCTGGAAGTTTGATGATAGCTCGAGCTCGCTTGGTCGAGTTTCTTTAGACATCATGAAGATTCTTGTTCCTGATTATACAAGCAACTGCATTGCTGTGTATTTAGGGTGAAACAAGGGGGTAAAGTGCTCAAAACTTCGTGCTGTCCTTCAAATGTACGACTCGCCATCGGTCCACACGGACGAACGCACGACCTGTAAAGCTGCACCAATGCCACCCCAGTTAATTCAGAAGGTGCGGGTGCTTCATGTAGTACCAGTCGCGATATTGCAGCCAAAACTTGAGATCGGCAAGGTCCTCGCCGTTGAGAGCAAAGCCCCAATTCCTATACAATGTGCTGGGACTCGCGTCGGCCTCGTCAAAGTACTTGAAGTATTTCGTCTTGACTTTCCCGGCGCTAATGTTGGCCATCATCTTCTCCACCTTTCCATGTGCAGTGAGCGCTTTCCTTCCGAACCCCAATGCTCTCTCTTCGACGTCTTGTTCGTCGTCGTTGAGACCCTCGGTACTTCTGAGAGATCTCGTCTAGGCATCGACGCTGTTGATTTTACTGAGCGAGCGAGTTTGAGATGAAGACTCGGCAGCAGAGATCACACCGGTGCTAGCCAGAGCAACAACTGTCAGTAGAAGAGACTGCAGACGCATCCTTTTTCGTGGCCAAGTAGAGCAGAGTCTTAAGCGCGCGGAAGGAAGTTTGAGAATGAGCATTATCGCAAATTCGAGCGGTACAAGCCATCGGAAAACGAGCGGTTTCCTCGTAATCGTGAAGCTTTGCGATAAAAGCAAAGTCAAAAGTTTTTGCAAAATGATCGACACATTAGAATGCTAGAAGATCTTATCCTGAGCTCCGTTGGGCAACAAACACGCAGCACAAAATGTAGTTCTGCTTTTTTCCTCGTCAAGATTTCTGCTTCTACTTGTACTACGGAAAAGGAATTGGTTTCAAGGCCCCACCCTTTTTCTGTCTAGATGAATGTTACTACAGTACTAGTAGTATTTGTTTGGGTCTTCGTCGCTGTAACTTCAGCTACAAGTACTACAAATTAAAAGAACTTAAGATATAAGCAGCAAACATAGGATAGAAACAAGCTCATTCGAGTTGTCGCAATTCCGTCAGGTAGGGCAGTAAGCTACTTAATCTCTCAGACCATCAGGTACTTGAGGTAGTGCCATTTGAAGTATTCCTCCATAAACTTGTACCTGGGGTCAGCGAGGTTCGGACCATTCATAGAGAACCCCAAGACCGGTAAAGAACAGTCGGGGTCACTTCGCGCTCGTTAAACGCTTCGAAGGACTTGATTTCGATCACACTTTGTCGATTTGTTTCATCATCCTGTTGTCTCTCACGTTTGCGATGAAGCCAAAGGGAAAAAGGTCTTCTTCATCGTCATCAATTGTCTTGGCAGCTCGAAGGGATCTCTTTTCAGTCCCGTCTTGTTTGCCGTCATCGTTTTGGAGCAACGACTCAACAGGAGCCATATTCTCGACCAGGGATCTGCAGCTGCAGAGCTTGCCATAGCCATTGCTGCGAGTAGAAGAAGGTATTGCAGACGCATCCGATTTTTCTTGGCCAACTTGAGCAGGCGACGGCAATTTCGAGAATAAGCTGCGGCCCAATTGATCGTCAACTCGCACGAATCGATCGAGCTGCCTGTTTGGCCACCGGTGGCCGCTTCAAAGTCCTCGCTTCATTCCTCGTAATCGCATTTGCATCCTTTATAAAGTTTCCTCGTAATCTGGCAAAGCCATCGAAGTTCATAGGAAAACCTGTTCGGAAATGGCTTCTTCCTCCACTTGAGTTTGTTGACCACGTTTGGTCGTTCTCGTCGGAGAAAACTTGGATAAGCTCGACAGTGTGGACGCTTCGACTGTGAGCGTCATCTGAAAGCCACCGGCAGATTGCCGCGGCGCAATTCGCATCCGTCACGTGTTCTCCATTTATTGGCGCAAAGCCCCATCTCTGTCTCATTTCGCATCGTGCGTCGGCGACCACAAGCTTCCGAAATGCTGCGTCGTCTGGGCCTCTCTTCACTGCGCTGCGTCTCGCGCGGGGTCTCTCGTCGCAGCGTTAAGGCGCTGTCTGCAGTGTCAGCTCTTCACCAGCAACCAACGGCAATCGCCACTCCTGGTCGCGTCCAGGTCGCCAAGTTCTCAACGGACGACGCACCAGCCCCGCCGCATATGACGGAGCACGAATTCATGGAACTGGCGGACGACACGCTGCACGAGATCCAGGAGTGGCTGGACGGCATTGAGGAGATGTTGGACGAGTCCGACATCATATACTCAGTGGGTTTGAACAAAAAACAAAAGTGATGGCACCGATTGACGCATTCTGGTTCTGGTGGTGTGTAGCAAGGAGTGCTGAAGATCGACCTGGGAGAGCATGGCACGTGGGTGATCAACCGCCAAGTGCCCAACCGACAGATCTGGTGGTCCTCTCCGATCAGGTAGGGTGGCAAGTATTTAATTGTTATCTGCAGAGGCATTGAAGGTTCTGACGTTGTACGTGTCCTAGTGGACCCCGTCGCTACGAGTACGACGGAGAGAGTAAGCAGTGGGTCAACACCAGAGATAGGGGCGAACTCGTGGAGCTGCTGCGCAAGGAGATCCTGGACGCAACAGGAATCGAGATCTACAACTAAAGCTCCAGCTTAGGAAAGAGTCAATCGTAGTGACGCGCTCATGCTTTTCTTTGTTTTGTTGGGTATGCTCGCTGGATGGAGGCGGTCGCGGTGAGTGAGGATCAGCGATGCACTCCAGTCAGCTCCAAGCCTCTTCGTTGTCGTCGTCGTCTTCTTCGCCAGCATCGACGCCCGACTGAGCTCTATTGAGATTTACTTCGTTTCGCTCGCTCATGTAGTCCTAACACATGCAGAAAGAGAGTTAGTCCAATGAAGCTGATAACTAATGATACTTTGAGATGCTCCTACTTCGAGCAGGAGACCACGGAGGTATTCTGCGGTCGACTCGAGGGTGGAGGAAGCTAGCAACCCTTTCCGACGCGCCTCTTCTTCCTCCCATTCAGCGATGGCGCGGTCCCGCACATCCAGTACATAGTCGCGACGTCTCTTTTCGTTTTCGACCTCTGTCAACTGCGAATAATACTCTTTCTCCTGCACATCGCCGAGCAAAAACTGTTAATATTATCGGCGCAATATCCACAGGCAAAGGAGTCTACCTCGTCTGTACACTTTCGCCACATGTCGCCCATGATTTTCCTCGTCTCGGATGCCGATCGGCGTGTTTTCCCGAGGGCTTCCTTTTGCATTTGGCAGTACACAATAAACGGATTGAGTGGTCGAGGAACACCTCGGTTATCCTGGAAAATAATAGGCCAAGAGCGTTAGCAATAAAGAATAAAGAAGATAGACACGCAATTTTCAACTCACCTTGGAGTGGTGGGAAGATCGTCTCAGCGCGCGGTCGTTCACTTGGGAAACCACCGGTGCACTTTTCCACGTAGTAGGCCTGACAACGACAGTAATATGAGATCAATACCATCCATGCAACGTCTTGGCGGTTGAACGTACGCTCGAGTCGCTGTAAATCTCGCTGATAAATATGTCCTCTCTTCTCTGGACAGCTCGCTTAGTACAGGCTGCCATAAGTCTGTCACAATGGACCATAATCCGAGTCAACACCAGCACATGCTTTTGTTGGAACGAAAGCAACTTACTTGCACCACTGGTATCACGAATAACGTCATCAAGCGGCGGCATTATCTCAAGATATCCAGAGCTTTTAGCACTCGGTAACGGCACGTTGGTTCCGTTGACATGGAAAGGATTGTTCCCGATCCACTTGCGTCCACTTGACGCAGTCCGATATGCTGCCACCTGCTCGTAGATCGAGAAAACAATCGCAGTCTCGAAGGGAGCCGACAGGTTCAAGTCTGCGCAAAGCTGCAGAACAGTCCAGCCGTCAGTCTATGAGTGCAGTCAAATGTCTAACCCGATCCAATAGGCGTACAGTGCTCGCGAACTTTTGTACTGCAGCGAAGTCGTTTGTGATATCCCACTCGAATTGATCTCGTAACTGGCACAAAGTCAAAAACAAATCACTGAGCTAACCATCACAAAATTAAGGAGTTGTCAGCACGTACCGAAAACCCATTGATGATGAGGTCTAAGTAGATAGGATACAGATGCCCACTCGGTTCTTCTACGTCTGTAAATGAAGTAAACGTCATAATTTGCCGTCGAATCGACTCTGCGATCGCATCCTACGCAAACGAAATCAAGACCCACGTCAGCAACCACAAATCAAGCTGCACTACAACTAGTGCCCGCACTTTCAGTTTGTCGCTCATCTTTTCGTCATTGGCAATCTGCGCAGCGATTGCTTCCGGCGAGCACAAGGGATTAGCTCTGTTAAACGCACAAAAATACGAGCAACTCACTCGTCAGCAAACACAAATCAACCAACCAAAGAGGCAGCGTACACGTTGAGTAGGAACGTATCCTGGAATCTAGTTCCGTCCAAATCAACATCCAGTCGGATCGGACAGATCAACTCCTTCACTGCAGCTCTCCTGGCCTTCCGTACATCCAACTGCTCCTTCTTCCCTTCGTCTTTCGAGGCCTCTGCTCCTGTTAATGGCTGTACAATCACCTTCCGCTTGCGTTTCCGATTACTTGACGTCGTCGTTTCCTCTGCAGCTTTCTGCAACATAGATAACATATTAATTTCCCATTTAAGAAATAAAATGTTTTCTTCTAACCAGTTGGGCGGAGGTTGCTTCTGCATGGATGACGCTCCTCCTGTCGAGGACGCTGCGTCCGAACTGACTTGGCATGTTGGACCTCCTTCCGCCTGCGTCTGCGGGTTTCAGCGGCGTCTTGTTGGCCGTCAAAAGCGTCTTGTGGGCCAGCGCCACTCGGTAGCGCATCAAAAGCTTGTCCACGGCCGTATCCAGAATGTCGGACGCCGCTTTGACCCGCCGACCGTCGGGCGTCAGGTACGCGTGTAGCTTCTCGGCGGGCCAGCCCAGCTGTTGAGCCACGCGGTCCTCGGGCAGGTGGTAGCGCTTCATGAAGAGCTTGAGGCGGTCACCCGGCGAGTGCCAGTTGCCAAGGGATCCCCGCTCATGGCGCTAGTGGAGGGGAGGAAGCGGCGGAATTTACACAGTCGTACTTAGGATATGACCGCAAAATAGATGTACAATTACTTGAGTAATGTATGTGGTGGTGGTGACTTTTGGGGAATGGATTTCAAACGAGGTTTTTCGCGCGCGTGATTCACAGTGACAACGTCAAACAAGCAGTTCAACTCGAACAAACAACGATATTTCCCTGTGGGTCCAAATTGCAGCTTGAACATGCGATCGAGAGGCGATACGGCCATGCTGCCGCTGTCGTGCTAACGTAGTTGAACAATCGACCCCGTTCCCGTGTGATTACCATCACCACCGTCTTGGCAGGACTTCATTCTGCTTTTGCCAAGCCAACCATACCACCAACCCATGATTTTCAAGACTTTCCTTGCCGTTGTCTCCGCCGCCGTCCTCGCCATCGCCGTCAGCGCGCAGCCGTACTGCCAAGACTCGACCTGCGCCTCCACCTACTCCGAAGTGCTGGGTTGCGCAAGGAGGGAACTTTAATGATTGCTGCCGTATGAGCCGCACTCGGGGCGCCCGTGCAACTAGCTCGTGAAGGCATGATCAAAGACAAGGAAGAGATCCTCTGAAATGAGATCTCCCAGCGTTTGCGGAGCTTTGTTGAACAGTGTATTCCAGTGACCGAGATTTTGAGCTCCGGTCGATCGATTGAAATTCACCAAAATTTTGTCTGTTGGATATGCGATGCATACGTGTGTTTGGGCCCCACGAGCATTGCCACGTCCGGAATAGGGCCAACCTACTGCATAGGAGCCCGCAAGTGATTACTTTGACACGAAAAAGCAGAACCGAAAGCTCTATTAACCTCCGTGCGGTCTGGCAACGCACTGCATAAAGCTTCTTGAGTCTGCAGACCTGCAGATCCACAACTTTACTCATAAGTGTCGTCAGCGTGAGGCGATATCGAACAGACAACATGGTCGTGTCGGGGATTTAGATGGTGCAGGAAATCGCTGGGCAACAAGCTGGACGCTCGGTATCTTAATGAGGGACCACTCTGCCTGCTCAGGCACTTCGACGCACAATTTTCTCAAAGAAACATATCTAATTCTCGTAGAAGCAAAGCTATTGACTCCGAATCCAAGGAGCCAGGGTGTATACATGCGAAGCGTTGGCGCTGGCAGGAAGGGCCATCATCAATGCTGGCTCAGTAGGGCTCTGCAAAATCCCAATCAGCTACGCTATCCCAGCAACTTGTGTCAATACTACGTGTGGTACCCCATAATCTTGTTGTTGCAACTATGTCTTCTGCTGAATTCAAGACGTTTCTTATTCATTCTGCTTCTTGCTGACCAACCAACGCCCCGACTTAATCAGGTTAATCTCACGCCATGATCCTCAAGACCTTCATTGCCGTCGTCGTTGCCGCTATGTTCACCACCGCTGCCAACGCGCAACACTGCACTCACCCAAGTTGCGGCTACGTCTACTCCGCGTCGAACGTCGAGACGGTTAGATTTTTTCGGGTCTTTTGCGGGTCTGGTAAGGCCGCTGGTCGGGTATGCATATTTGATGGATATGGCTCCTGGTCATGCTGACCAACGCCAGACCCGAAAAATACCTCTTGGGTTCTTTGCTTAGTAATTCCCCGGATTCGATTACACCTTTTTCGATATAAAGGTCCCATTGCAGTCCTACTGTAGGACTGCAATGGGACCTTTATATCGAAAAAGGTGTAGGACTCCTACACATCTACACTTCCTCTTGTTAACCCCAGCTGACATGTTTTTAATGTTAGCGCTCGTGCTGTGTCCAGAGGAGGCAATTCGTGACTTGTTCGCTTCTGCTTAAGTACGTGAATGGAAAATGAATGGCCAACATGGACTAAAGACCTTTACTCCGTGCTAGCCATTCATTTCAGCGCTCGAGCCCAAATTTGGCGTTCATTTCCAAAATGGACGACGTTCAAGAACTGTGCCCTTTCAAGACCACTGTCAACTGGCAAGGTTTCGCCTACACGAAGGCATACTCTTCAGGCCGCAAGACAGCATATCGTTGCAGTTACTACTGCAGCACCAAGTGCAAGGCCCGTGTCGACGTGATGGCAGACGGTTCCTACCAGAACGCAATTACGCACACCTGCGGCAGAAGAATTGACGAAAGCAACACGCCTGCGACCGGAACTTGCACCCCTCCTAAGGCGGTGGACGTCATCGAAGACATGAAGCGCGAAGTTGATAAACTTGCGCTGTCAAACCTGACACTCGTGCCGTCGAAGATCTGGGAGATGGTGCGAGGAATTCACGTCCAAGAAGATGATCCGGGGACTCACGCGCGACCAAGTGATGAGTCGTGTGTATCGTACCCGCAACGCACACTTTGGGTCTTCAATCTACGGACGTGTCGAGGTTCCACCGCTCTCCATGACGAAAGTTGGCGATGCAATGTTTCTCCGGTTTTACTACACCTACGTCGACGAGGGTAAAGTCCAGCACATTCTCGGATGGGGCCACCCCGCGTTGACCAGGCTGCTGTCTTACAACCAGACTTCGTTGTTCATCGACGGAACTTTCCACTGCGTGACCAGCACCTTCTATCAATGCGTCATCGTCATGGTCCACGACCGCGGCTCCAAGTGATTTGTCCCCTGTATGTACTGCCTCACGACCAACAAGTCTGAGTGGACGTACTGGAGCACGCTTCATTGTGTACAAGCTGCAACTGGTATGACGATGGATGTGGGGACGGTATCATGCGACTTTGAGCGCGGTCTCATCAACGCCGTGGAAGATCAGTTCCCGAGCGCTGATATCATCGGTTGGCTCTTTCATTTTAAGCAGGCTGTCCGACGTAAGGTGCAGAAACTCCACCTGCCTACGGACGATCTCTCTCATGATGCAGCCTGGATACCTCGACTCGCTTACTGTCATCCCTCATGACCGCATCGACCCCCACGGCATCAATTTCGTGGTCAAGAAGCTCAACATGGACCTTCGTGGGAAGGGTGTTGAGTACTCCGCGACGAAGTGGGAGCAATTCTGGGTGTACTTTCGCAAGACGTGGATGGAGCTGTATCCTCCGCATTTTTGAACGTGTTTGGCATTCAACGCACGGTTGTCAACCGCACCAACAACTCCTTGGAGCGTTACAACCGCGAGATCAACAACGCGTTTCCTTCGAGCCACCCCAATCTGCCGACATTCATAGGGGTGATCGAGGAGCATGCGAGCCGCTACGTCAAGCTCTTAGAGGATATATCATGCAAGCGAGCTCGTGCCCCACCGCACGGGACATACGAGGTTCCCCGGAGTTTACAGTGAAGCCCGCGCAGCTGACGGCAAGGCTAGCGCTACGTTTTATCGGTATCTCTTTTTTCAGTTTCTTTCTCTTTCTCACTTTTATTCCAAGTAGCCTTGACGATAACAAACACAATACACGTATCATTTACCGTTCAACATTATATCGACAGTTTTAATAAAGAAAAACGTCAGAAGTATGTGGTGTGTGTCGATGGCCTCTTCCTTTCATTCCGGTTAGCAGTAACTACCTACGCTAGCCTATCCTTCGGTCTGTTACGGTTGACACGGCGGTATTTTGTTGCGATGTTTGCGGTAACCGCCAGCGCTGTAAATCTTGTCGCACCTTGGGCACTTGCGCGCAGGCTCCTTCGGGCGGTTCTTGCGGACACGGACACGACTGCCTTTTGCCGCCTTCGGATTGCTTTGGCAGTAGAACCGATGCTGGCGCATTCTCTCCGAGTCGACATCCATCGCGTCGCACCATCCGCAGGTAAACTCTTTCCCGTTGACTTCCGCGACAATATCCGGCACAAATTCGACGCCAGGGATTGTAACGTAGCAGTGGAGTCGGTAGTTGACACTCTTGTAAGCCATTCCGCAATGGATCAAATCGCCCCGAAACAATAGACATTCACCACGGTACAGGTCCACCACCTGCGCCCGTGAGGGGTCCGCCGTCTCGTAGCAGCTGTTGAAAACCTTAAGGCGAGTTCCTTGTTGAAGCGCGACAATCATGCTGCACGGGATGGTGTGCGGGTACTTCTTCGTCACCTTGGCGATAGCTTCGGGGTGTAATCCTTGTGCGGGTCTTGTTCAACGCCACGTGCCGACGACTTCATGAACGAATACACCGTAGGCGTGTAGTTTTGGTCATGACTGCGTACAGCGTAGCAAAGCTCCTGGTGCAGAACTTTCATAGCGTCTGATAGCACGTTTGGATCCTCCGGAAGACGGGATTGGAGACGATGCGTGTCCTCTTCTTCACCACCGACGCTCTTGAATACGGGAACATAATTGCGGCTCTTCGCTTCATCTAGCAAATTCTCCAACAATTCTGCGGAGAGCTTCGGACGAAAGCGAAGCCACCCATAAGGTGGCAAAGCACTGTAGTCAACTGCTGATTTGGAGGCCATTTCCGAAATGATAGAATTCAGCCAGGATACGGCCCAAACGATTGGAGATACGGACCAAACGATTGGCTTGTTTTTGCAGTATTGCTGTATGAGTATACTAGTACTGTAGTAATGAAACCAGAGTTGATACCGGTACTAGTATTATCCAAGGCCTTCAAATTCTTACTTTTTCTGGTACGGATATGGATCAGATCGGCCTCACCATGTTTTTTCTTCTGTGTAATCTATCGGCTGGTATGGGTCAGGGTCAGCCTGACCAGCGGCCTAACCAGGCCCGCAAAAGACCCGTTTAATAATCTACCGTCGAGACGAGCAGGTGCTGCACCGCGAGAGGTGGTGACTTTGCTGCGTGCTGCAGCAGCAGCTGTAGCTTGGGCAGCCCGTGCTAATCAACGGTACAGCCACACGTAAACGTGCTGACCTGCGAAAGGTCTTTTGGAACCTGAAAAGATTGATTCTGCATATGACCCCACTAGTCTAAGTGTCCCCGTTAAACACAACAATTTGGATTTCAATCGATTGATGCACAGCTACAGTAACTCGAAATCTTAGTCGGTGAATCCATTGGGCTCATGTGTGCAGCA
Source organism: Phytophthora quininea (assembly GCA_011947345.1). Lineage (NCBI taxonomy): Eukaryota > Oomycota > Peronosporomycetes > Peronosporales > Peronosporaceae > Phytophthora > Phytophthora quininea. The sequence goes on along the minus strand of JAAVTG010000576.1, from coordinate 31,526 downwards.
TCTCACGGGATATCGGTCGCGCTCCAAGCAGCTACAAAGATAAAACTAAGTGAGTGAACCTTCTACAAGAGTTTCTCAAAAACTGACCTTGATTGTCCTGCATGGACTTGGTCTGCGTCTGAGACGTCATCGGTAGCTGTCCTTGCTGATGTTCACTCAGCGCAAGTGCTCGCCGGTGCTCCTGCGTGAGGAACACGTGCGGAGAGCGAGGCGACCCCAACGCGTCGAACGATAGCGAGCCCGGTACAATGGCGTTCCGTCGACGAGCAGCGATTGACTGGCGGAACCCCTCGCGAAGTCCCGACCTCGACGGAGCTAGCGTCGGTCCAGTCCACTGCGACCCAGCGTCCTGACTGCGCGGAGAGTCCGGGATGCTGAGGCCCATGACGAATGCTGATACTGCAGGTGACTGGCAGTGGATTTCACACCCTAGTGCGAAATTAGGGAGTGAAAGGAACCGATCGGGCTCTTTCACATCTACCGTGGCTGATCAAAACTGAGCCACTGAAGGCAATCACATCCCGCACATCGACTTGGTCGTCTTATTCCAAAGCCTCCATTCCGCTGACAGACAAGTTTACTTCACCCTCAAAATGGCTACGTTGTACCATTTCTTCATTTTACCCATTTTGACGTCAGCATGGCCCCACGTCAGACGGCCGCGCTGGACGCGCGCAAGGTGATCCTGCTGCTCATGGCGCTGGTGTTCGTGTCCTACTTTATGGTGGTCAACGTCTTTTCGACTTCTCCGGCCAGCACTTGGCGCAGGAGCAGGACAAGCAGCCACAAGAGTTCCAGGAAGAGCGTACTCAAATCCAGGACCAGGAAGAGACTAAGGCCACTGAGCTGCCCACGAGACTCTGGGAGCCCAAGCCTGGCCGCAAATACGTGTGGCTGGATGTGGCCATCGACGATGTCTACGTGGGGCGCGTCACCGCCGAGCTCTACGCCGACGTTGTGCCCAAGACAGTGGAGAACTTCCGCGCGCTTACGACCGGCGAAAAGGGTCCAGACTATTCCTTTAAAGACAGCAAATGCCACCGGATCCTCAAGGGGTTTATCGTACAGTGCGGAGACTTCACTACGGGCACAGGAACAGGCGGACGCAGCATTTACGGAGGCAGATTCGACGACGAGCCCAACGGACTGAGACTGACGCACTCGAAGCGGTACATCCTGCAGATGGCAAACGCCGGCCCTAATACCAATGGCAGCCAGTTCTGCTTCATGCTGAACGCGGCGCCGCATCTCAACGGCAAGCACGTGGTGTTTGGCGAAGTCGTGGAAGGGTTCGAAGTCGTCGACAAGATGGAGGAAGCAGGCGTCGCGAGAGATGGCATCCCCTGCAACACAAGGTCAGCTTCACGGGTGGAGGCGAGATCGTCTTCTAGGTGGGAATTAAAAAGCTCTTTTACGGTCTCCTGTTTTAGCGCAGATGACCCATAGCTTCAGCAAATTCGATGTAATCGTGCATGGACTCGTTTGATGACACGGGGTGATACCGCCCAGAGCTTCTTCGAAATGACGCCTACAGACTTGTTCAGCGTCAAGGGACTCACGGAGGGCAAGCAACGCAGCTTCACGACAAAGATTCTAGGGCCGTTAACACACAAACACCGGTTAGAATATGCAAGACGCGAAGGGAAGTGAATGCGCCATACCTCAAGTTCAGCGCCACTAAAATACGGTGTGCGAGCTCCCAGAGCTGGGATGTCGACGTCTTCGTGCAGCTGCATAGGGCGCGAGTGAATACGCAAAATGTCGGTGCGATCGACTTCAGCCGGGAGGTCCACAAACAAGATTCGGTCGAATCGACCAGGTCTCATCAGAGCTGCGTCGATACAAGCTGGTCGGTTGGTGGCGCCGATGACCAGGAGCCCTTCAGCGGACTCGACTCCGTCCATTTCGTTCAGCATCGTAGACAGCACGCGCATTGCAGTGGAAGTCCCGCCCTCTCCTCCACCAGAGCCGTCGAACTCGCGCTTGGCCACCATCACATCAATTTCGTCAAAGAAAATGATGGCAGGGAGGGCAGCTCTTGCGTCTCGGAAAACCTGTCGCACTGCAGCCTCGGCATCGCCGAAGAAGGGCGAAAAGACCTGAGCAGCAGATAGCGACAGGAACGTGGCCCCGCTAGAGTGAGCAGCTGCACGCACGATGGAACTTTTGCTGCAGCCTGGCGGCCCGTAAAGCAACACGCCTCGGGGCGGTTCGACCCCAAGTCGCGCAAAGGTCTTTGGGAACTTGACTGGCCATTCCAAAGCCTGCTGTAGCGCCAACTTTGACTCGCTCTGACCGCCAATACTGTCCCAGCCCTGTCGGTCGAAGTCTTTCCTGCAAATGTTTTCAAAGCGAACGATCCGTCAGTCTACTGCTACAACAAAGAAGCAAACAAAAGAATGACGCACGTAAAGCCGCTAGCGCCGCGGAGAGCTGACGGCACGACTGTCTGCATGGCTTGGTCGAAGTCATCCATCGTCACCTCGAATTGTTTCTCCGCCGTCGTGACGTCGGTCATCAAGGTGGGCTTGACTTGGTTGCCCAACAAAAAGCTAAAATATTTGGTGTCCGTATACATCTTAGTGGCATTTCCACTCTCAGACTGCTGTGAGTGCTTGGCTAGAAACCACAAAGGTATGATAGCCGTTGGGTTTGCAAGCCAAGCTCGACCAGCGACCACCGCTCCTAGCGTCGATGAAACATTAATTGCAGCACTGAGGGGTCAACGCGGCGCTTCCAATCCGACCACCACTCTTCAAGTTCGCGGTCCTGGGAAAGTGATACAAGCTGCCGCGTAGATGCCACCATTGTAGCCTCCCGACACAAGGCAGCAATATCAGCTCCAACATACCCAACCGCCTTAGCTGCTAGTATTTCAAGGAACGCATCACGTTGCTTCGCACAGTTATCTGGCGATTCCCCACCCAGCGCGTACGGAGTTAGGTTCAAGTGCACTTTAAAAATCTGCTTTCGTAGTGCTGCTCCTGGCGGCGCGATAAAAATTTCACGGTCAAAGCGTCCGGGGCGGCGTAGCGCTGGGTCGATCGAGTTCGGCAGATTCGTGGCAGCAACCACCACCACCTTTTCACGCGACAAGCTTCCTTCAACGCCGTCCAACAACGTTAGTAGCTGAGCCACAATGCGGCTATGTGCGGAGGAAGCTCCTCCTCCAGTCTCACGCTTTGGGCAGAGCGCATCCAGCTCGTCAATGAAGATGACGCTGGCGTTGTGGCGCTCACTGCGAGAATGCGCCACAGCAGCTGTGAATATATCGCGCAGTGCATGCTCTGCATCTCCACGCCCGCTTGTCATGATCTCTGACCCGTTAATGACCTGCAAATTCAAATCTAGCGCTGCTCCAGATCCATCCGTCTCCTGTCTGCACTCGTGCACAACAGAGCGCACTAGCAGCGTCTTTCCAACGCCTGGCGGCCCACAGAGCAGCACACCCTTAGGAAACTCCACACCCAGCTCTGTTCGCAGCCTTGGATGCGCCACTGGCAGTAAAATCAATTCACGCAGTGCAGTCCGCTCTGCTTCCATGCCTCCCATCTTCACTCCCTTACTCGACGACTCTTTCTTGGCTACCACACTTGACTCGGCACTCATTTCTTCTCCCCATCGCTAGTTTCATTCGACTCTGTCATTGTTACGCGAGTGGAAGGTGTCACTCGCACAAAGTCTGCAGCTGGACACGTCGACACGACTCGAAACGTCAGCGCGAGGTTCTGTTCTTTACCTTCCAGCCCTGTCGTCCTCGCTGCAAGCCCTTTCGCCGTGGGTAGCTTGACTCTGGCTCCCTTGCACAGCACCAAGTTCCTCTGTAGTGTTTGCTGCATCAGAGAGCGAGTGTCCGAATCCCTCAGCAGTTTGTGGTGTCCTGGCGACGGGATCAGCTCCAGCGTCACTGCTGCAGCGACGCGTATAACTCCGCGAGAGATCCACTGCAGCCTGCAATCGCTCGTTGTTGTGCCTGTATCATGGACAAGGACAGAAGATTCTACGTCCCGAAAAGCGCGTGAATTGCGAGGCAACGTCACTGAAGCGTCCACGTCGGTTAGTCGACAGTCTTCTGGAGCCTCTGCCGTCGTCAACGCAACGCGACAGACGGCCACGCGTCCATTGTTGATACTGCAGATCACGTATTGACTGGACCCACGAGGGCGAGAGCGCAAGCACGAGGGGAGACGCGGCACCGGCCAGTGAAGCTCACAGAGTCGTTCACTTCAGGGCCATCGATCGACATGCCGCCTTTAGAAATGGTTTAGAAATGGTTTTTGGCCAATGAAAATACTGATTAGTCCGCTCAATGATTACTCTTGAAGAAGCTGCCGTTGGGGCGGGCGAGAGGAAAGGAGAAGGCAGGCGCTTTTTAGCACCGTACTTTTAGACCAACCAATCTTACACCACAAGCAACAGACAACGTCAATGCAGAAAAGCAAGCTCGATGTTAAGGCGACATTAATTGGCGTATACAGCCCCACGGATCTCAAAGAGCTAGGCGCAGGGGCAGGGCTTCGCATCAGCGGAGATACAGTGCTCGCCAGGCTTTATGAACATGATGGTTTTCGGCTTCAGCTCGGCCAATATCAGTCGTTTTCAGCCCAGATTGTACTATCATAACTTGTTCTTTAAGGGCTTTCGATTGGCGCATGTTTCGTCGGCCAATGGCGAGTCAGTCAAAAGTTTCACCAGAATATTACATATGACAGTGCGACAAAAGTAATGAACACAGTTTTGTCATGGTGGTAAGATTAGAATTCAATCAGGTCAAAGCCCTCCAACGTCGTTGCTAATACGAAATATATGCTCCCCTTTTCGTCAACACCTTGACACAGCGCTTTCGCAGCGAAAGCACCAGTGCTTCCAAAGTTGTAGTCGGGATAATATCCCACGCTCTCAGAATCGCCTTCTTGAGGTCTTCAACTGAGTTGTACTGGCGTCCTCCTGTGTACACATGCTGCATCATGATTCCTCAGACGTTCCGATCGGATTGATATCTGGTGACAGCGCTGGCCAATCGAGAAGACGAATTTCTTGGTCTTGAAGCCACTCCATTGTTACCCTCGACCTGTGGCATGAGGCGTTGTTCTGCTGAAAACTTTGCGTCTCCGTATCGATGAACGGTTGCAAACGCGTCGCTAGCGTCGAGATATACTTGGTCGAGTCCTGCTTGCCAATTAGAATCTTGAATTCCGTCTTCTTTCCTCCAGCGAAGCCTCCCACATCATCACCGACCCACCACCTGTGTGGCGACGCATGTTGACGTGCTCAGGGCGTCTAGAATCCATCCACTGGAATCGCATGCCATCTGGACCATCGCGGTTCCACATCTTCTCGTCGCTGAAGACGATATAGCACCACTCGAGGTCGTCCATGAGCGCCATGTCGGCAACCCACTTCACACGTGCGTCGCGATGCCGTTTCATGAGCATGGGACCGGCCTTGATCTCCTTGTAGGTAAGCCAGTCGACGTCCTTGAGCACGCGCTGGATCGTGCGCACACTGCAGGTCAACTGGAGCTTGTTCTTCACCTTTGCCGCCGACGACTTCTTCGTGGAGACCGCTCTCAAGATCCTCTTCTTCTCGCGTTCGGTCACAGACGGAGGGCTTCCTTGGCAAGGCTTGACGCGTTGCTTTGCAGGAGAGCTAACGACCTTGTGGCACGCCCCCAGAGACCGGTGGAGACCCGCAGCGATGGTTCTCAGCGGCACACCCGACGTCGAAAGCGACTTGATCGACTTGCGCTCTTGGTCCGTCAGTAATTTGCCTCTTGCCATCCCGTTCGATTCGAAAGTGGGCACAGCATCCACTAGTCCTTGGTCTTGGCTCAAACGCAATTACAACGCGAAATGAATGGTTGGAACCAAACTTACGCAATCTTACCACCCCGACAAAACTGTGTTCATTACTTTTGTCGCACCGTTATATGTAATATTCTGGTGAAACTTTTGACTGACTCGCCATTGGCCGACGAAACATGCGCCAATCGAAAGCCCTTAAAGAACAAGTTATGATAGTACAATCTGGGCTGAAAACGACTGATATTGGCGGAGCTGAAGCCGAAAACCATCATGTTCATAAAGCCTGGCGAGCACTGTACAAGCTGAATCTCTGATACTGATACAAAGGCTACAATCGCATGTATTAGTATCACCATGATACTCTTGATACAGTACCTAGCTATCTTGCTGACTTTGCAGTAGTCTTTGTACTTTTGCCCGTTCGATTTTATAAGGCAAAGCACTTCTGCACGTTTGTCGTCAAGGCATGTGCGAAAATCGTTGATAATGTATCCGCTTAGACTGAAGAATGGCTCTTGTGTTGCAGTAGACATCGGTTTGCAGAGATACACTCTTCCAAGCACAGCAACCGAGGGGAAGTCTCTTTCCATGATCGCGGAATCATTCAAGACGTCGGTAGTTGTGTAAAGTTCGATTAGGCCGTACATTCTGTCGTTCGACTTGGCATGTCCACAAGACCATCTCCGCTGGCGGAGCTTGACGTATCAGCGTCGCCATCACAACGATCGTGGCCCACAGCTTTCTCGCTCATATCGTGCACAAGGACTAGTTGATGGCGTGCTTGGTTAGGGGGGCTTCGCGTTGCAGCGTGAATTTAGTCGCCAAGAAACTTGTAAAACGACTTGATACTGTATTTGGAGAGTATCATCTTGAAGCACGATAGCATCATTGATACTGATGCAGCTTCGTTGATCGCACCGCCAGCGATCCTATCCAGCAAAACTTGAACCTTCACACTGCTCGATCCCAAAGAGCTGGCTGGCACTTGCGTCTACATCCAGTTGATACACATATTGTGCTACCTGTATCTGATGGGATATCATGAGATGATACGAAGCCCTGCGGCAGGGGTTGCCAAACGTTGTTCGTTGGCAACGACGACGGCGGCGAGACAGGTTGTCGAGCTGGGAAAAGGTGAATCAGGCTGGTGTTGCGCTGGACTTGCAAAAGCAGAATGAGTTTCGGGAAACGTGGTGAATAGGTTTTCGCCGGCATCACGCAAGCGGTCATTGTCGTAACCTCAAAGCGGGCGGTGTATCCATTGGTTTCGCCCACAAGGAGGTATCATCGGTGACAATATAAATCGCGATGCGGCGGCGTGTACGGTACTCTCAGAGCACTCTTGCAGATTATACGAGTTGCTTTTGTTGAATTGGCAGTTCGACACTGCTGGCGAACGCTTGCGGCAGCGCCGGACAAAGCTATCTGAAAAGGAAGAGTTGCGTACATGTTAGACTAAGGTAGTTTGATGGTGATAATCGAAGAGCTTCCTTGAGCGCCACGGACTTGGCGCCACGAAGCTCTTCTCACTTTGGTTTTACCATATACACGTAAGGCGCACCTTCCTGGGATTACAGCCAGCTCCCCTCGTCAAGTGTTCAAGTGCACGGTTCAACAGCTTCAACACGGAAGTCACATTGACGTGCCTTGGTTTGTCCTTCGCATCGTCACACACAACGCATTCTTGCTCTTGTGCTTCTTCTTCAAGGCGCAAGCACCGGTTTGGCAGCACTTCATCTGCACACGCACGAGATGATGCCAATTAAATCATTTTGATCCGCCTACAGATCGGTACGACCTGGAACGTCAGCGAGACCGTTATCCCTCTTCCAATCCCTTCGCCATTTTACCTGCGGAATCGGCCATCCTCATTCCGCAAAGGCAATTATGCTGCTTAGTTATTCAGGTTTAACCACATGATACTTTACATTAGTCCGCTCGATTATTACTGCCGAAAAAGTTGCTGTTTGACTCGACATTAACGCCACGCACACTAGTGCATTGAACGAATCTCCTGGTGTACAGTACCAGTGGAAGCGCGCGAGCTAACTGCACGGGCCGTTGGGAAAGTTGCAGCTGTCGTAGCAGCATTCACCGAAGTTGCCTCCTCTCGCTGCACAACACTTGCTGATCCGGATGTTTGTGTCCGAGTAGATGTAGGCGCAGCTCGAGCCTTGGCAGTATGGCTGGGCGCTAGCGACAGTGGCGACGACTGCAGTAGTAACGACGGCGAGGAAGGTCTTGAGGTTCATGGTGTCCGAAGGGCTGGATGAAGGTTGGTTGCTGGTGCGCTTGACTTGGCAAAAAGCAGAATGGAGTGACTCGGACCGCGTTCGCTATCGTTGACAACTCGAGACGACGTTGTGGTGACGACTCTTGCAGATCGCACAAGCGGTTTCCTGCTGTTCGGTTAATATTGCACAATCGATTTGTCCTTATGAAGCGGCCCATCGTGGGCATCTTACGTCATCTCCGTTGGATGCGTGTAAGGTCCTTACGTACGGGAGGTTGATCGTGATATTATGAAGACCAGAACTTGGAAAGTCCCGAGCCACTGTCATATCCATCGTTGGGCCAAGCATCAGGCATCCATGGCTGCAGCTATTATCATGGTAGCACGCAACAAAGTCGTGTAGCTCGCCGGCGAAGTGGCTGAGAACATTATGTTCATCTGCAACGTCTTCATCGTGGACGGTGCCGACGGCGTGTACACTGTGAGCCACATGCATGAGCAGGTCGTCCTCAGGAGCTGTATCAAAATCTCTGGAAATGACGAGGATTGGAAGATGGGGAATGCTGGGCTCGAAAATGATGACGGTTTTGCGCTATGGGCGTGATCTCGACAGTGCAAGCAGCTACACCCTGACGTACGATAGAAGAGAGAAATGCAGATAGGCAAACGAAGCAGTCCAGGCAGAAAAGTCTCAACCTAACGTCGACATTAAGGGTGTATGGGCCACGACATGGGGCACACTCTGCCGGTGGAAGTCTTCCATTGGGAGGTGCAGCTATTTGCACGGACTGCCATGGCTGTAGCTGAAAAGTCCGACCCCGTCTTAGCCTTTTGTCAGTGCAGCATTTGCTGATCCTGACGTTCAGATCGGAGAGAGGGTCGCGATCTCCGCACTGCTCTGCGCTGGTGACAGTCGCGAGCACGGCGGCGGCGACAACGACAAGGCAGGTCTTGAGGTTCATGGCGATCGGAAGAAGGTTGGTCGGGTTGGATCTGATGCACTTGACTTGGCAAAAGCAGAGTGAGCTGGAGTGGGTGGGTTGGCTTTCGCCGACGAAGGTAGCATTCTAGTTAGAGTAATCGCGATGCTCAACGCGTATGAGAGAACGTCAAATAAATTATTGCAGATCGCGCGGATCGCTTCAACACGGACGAGTCCACGTCGCAAGCTGCTGCTGTCGCCTTTTGCGGCCGCCCACGTATGTGTGGCATTTACAATACTAAATGCTTTGCTCTTAAGATTAGCAAAGTCTGGCGCAATCGTTTGTGAAGTCGTCAAGCTGGCGACGGCGCAAAGTTATTACCGGTGGCTTCTTCCGGATCAAAGGTTGGATGTGCTGTTTGTGCTTCTTCCAGAACGCGTAAGCGGGGATTCGACAGCATGTGGTCACGCTAGCGTGACGTCCTTCCCGCACTCTTCCAAAATCCTTGATCATTTTACCTTCGGAATAGGCCAGCTCCAGCTTATTTGTTCTTGAACAGCATGAAACACTGGCGAATGCATGCACCAATTGTGGTCAGGCAGGAGAAGCTGCCCGTCCAAATAATGAGCGACAAGAACAGCAGCAAGAAGTGCCGTGCTCGTTGGGCGATGATACGCTTGCAACCAAGAGTTCCAAATGCGTCCCATTTTGTGAAGAAAATGCATGATGAATTTCGATTTGATTACCTCCGATCCACAGTCCCAGCAAGGGGCGGCTGATCTTGTGTGACGAACGCGAGAACGAGCATCTCCAGATGCAGCATCGTCGTTCATGGCACTGCATTGTAGATTAGTTCCAGTAGCGTAGCTAAGAGTATGCAAGAAAACGCCCTATGTGCACGGTCGCCCCCAGTGCCTGGATCACTGCAGCAAAGAGCTGTACCAAAAAATGAAGAGGATTCGATTATTACTTCTGAGGAGGTTCATGGGACTGCTTGACTCGATAACGATGTTGCGCTACTGGCGTGGCAGTGCAAGCAATGACACACTGACGTACGATAGAGGAAGCAAGGCATAAAAAGCTCAGAGTACGGCGACATTAAGAGTGTAGATACCACGCCATGGGGCACATTCTGCCGGTGGGAGTCTTCCCCTGAAAGATGCACTTCCAGCAATTTGCACGGACTTCCCAAGTTACAGCTGTCGCGGCTGTACTCAAAAAGCTCCGTGCTTAGCGGAGAAATCAGCGTAGCACTTGCTGACCTGGTTGTTCGACTCGAAGAGGATTGAGGCGCAGCCCGGAGCTGTGCAGTACGGTTGCGCGGTGGCGACAGTCGCAAGCACGACGACGGCGGCGAGGGACAGGATTAATTTCGAGTAACATCGGCAGAAGTCAGAGTAAGCTTTGAAAAAGGATGAAGTTCGAGTAATAGGATTGTGAATAGGATACATATCGAGTATGAACAATACCAATATGTGGCGCCCAACTCCACAACGACGAAGTGACTGCTGAAGCGGCACCTTGAACCGGTAGAGAGCCGACTTGACAACTGGAGCGCAGCGGAGGTCTGTCAGGGGCGGGGCGTACGGAGGAGTAGTTATGATTAAGTAGTAGGTTCTATCTAATCCGCGCGGGATACCTTGCCCGCCACGAGCGAAGCGAAGTTGGCGGTGCAAACGCCGCGCAATTGAGGAGCGTAGCGAGCAAAACTACTGTAGTCTGATCACCGGTTGAGCAAATGTTGTCTAGCGACTCGAATTTCAGCCGTTCTACTCAGTTTTTTTCCCTATACTTGCAAATCGGTTGATCATACTCTTTATTAACCCGCACTCCGGCGACGACGGCGAAGCATGTCTTGAGATTCATGGCGTTGGGAGAGCTGGGTTGTTGCTAGTGCGCTGGATTTGGCAAAAGCAGAATGGGAGTTGGAGTGGGTAGGTCGGCTTTCGCCAGCAAAGGCGGCATCGTGCAGACGGTAATCTTGATGTCCGATGTATATTCTCAATGCCATTTTCCTTCCTAGAAGGTGGCCCAGTAATTACGACTACGCGTAAACACTCGCTATCATATGCTTCAGGGGCATGAACGCTGGAGCTGGTACGTATCACGCGTTTCATATTTGAGGGGCCCCTTGCCGTAGTAGGAGAAGTAGGCCAAGGACTGGGCCCAGTTCTTGTGCATCCCCATTTGGCGACCGGAGAGCCCAGCAATCCCCAGCTTTCCGTCGGCTTGGTCCGGCTTCAAGTTCATGATGTACTTCCAGACGAAGAACCTTATCCTCCAGGCTTTCCTCACCGTTACGTCAGCTGCAGTCTTCAGAGCGTTGAGTTCACCTCCCGCTCGCTCTTCGTCAGCCGCAGAGCCGTCTTCGGCGTCGCCAACTCTCGGGAATCGTCGGCCAACGGAATTCTTTTCGATTGGGGTGTCGGCGGTGACCATCTTGTCTTCGAAGTTCACAGCGTTGGCATTGGAGCTTGCTAGAAGGGCTACAGCCGCAATAATGGCGAGAAAGAAGCGCTTTCTTCTGGGCTTGTGTACTCTCCGGAGAGAGCGTTTCGAAATGGATGCAGAATGGACAGCAAAGCCGACGTACGATGGGCAAAGGTCATTGCCACCTGCATCTCCCCTCCAGAAATCAAGCGTTTTGGAGTTATCCATGCTTAGAAAGCAGAGGAGTTCGCTACCATACCCACGAGTCGTAAACCACGACCTATCGGGATCGTGAGGCGAGTAAACACACCATGGGAAGAAAGGTTGTATCCAGAATATAGTTGTACCTCGAAGTATCATGTAAGTGAAGCGTAGGGCCCATGCTGCCTTGGTACACTCGCAGCCTGAAGACAATAGCAATACTCTGCCTCCGTTTCACGGAAATGAATATCATTTCACAATCTCCACAGTAGATTTTTATCGGGCCACCGAGGGTTCTGGTCTCGGATCGGGTCCCGCTGTCTTTCATCCGTAAAACGAAGACCAGCCCACGAGTTTGTTTGCTCTGAGCACTTCTATGAAGTTTGCGCACGTCCTCAACACAAAACTTGTAGTCGTTGCGCTGCGTTGCATCGACTCATCGCAACCTAAAGCATTTTCTGCAGGCGGGAGCAACTCGACAGAATAAGCAGCTCAACCAACAATCTGAAGTAGAAAATTGATTCTCAATGTTAGTGGAGAGATCCCAGGGAATCTGGTCTCTCGCAGGTTGGGCAGCGTTCAGCACGGGTGTCCCGCGCTGCAGCTGCTGCGGCAACACGCACCAAAATTCCTCCTCTCGCAACGCAGCATTGGCTGGTCGCAACGTTCGAAGGGGAATACACGTAACCGCAGCTCGTGTCGGTGCAGTATGGCTGGGCACTGGCGGTGGTGGCGAGCATGGCGACGGAGAAGATGACTAAACAGGTCTTGCTGTTCATTGTCGATCGTCAAGCTCGGACAGTTTACGGAGGACTTGGTGTTGCGCTGGACTTGGTAAAAAGAGGAATGGGTCTGGAAACAGGTTGGACTCCGCTGGTACGGTGCGGCAACAAGATTATGGGGCGGTCGAGAACATGTAGGCGATGGGAGCGGCCTAGATAATGCTCGAGAGACGCGAGATCCATCTCGCAACGTTTGTTTGTGTGCTTTGACATTGGGGACATGCGACGAGAACGGCAAGTATAGAATTCCTACACCGCTATTTGGCGTAAAAAGTATATTGTTTGCTTTCGTCGGTGATGAAGGATCCGGGAACGGATGTGCAGCAAGCAGCAGTATCACGGTTGTACACAGCTTTCTATCGATGCAGCGCGTGCTGGTCAAGAGATTGGATTTAGAAGCCGCTTGGATCTTGGATACCAGTAGCAGGCTTGGGGGAGGAGGGGGTCGTTGCAAGCTTGAAAATTGAGTTTTGTTGAGATGGCAATGCTTTTGCATCTTGTGTGGGTAATGGAAGTGCTACGGTCGTCTTCTCGCCGTGCAGGCCACGCCATTTATGTTGTATGTCGCGACAACACACCGCAGCGTTTGTTGGCCTGTAGTCTCCAGCTTGAAGTCGATGTAGGCGCTGCGCGAGGCCTTCTCGTAAGCGACTAAATTCAATGATATGATGAGCGCTATGACTCATAGCCTATGATATTCATCGTCTGTATCTCCACATCCTCACGGCCGCCGATTACTTCATGTGTCCGATCCGGGAAATGTACTTTGGCGATGTCTTTGGTCATTGGTACAGCAAAGCGAGTGCAAGCAACGTTTATTTTTCTAAAGAGTACGAGCGAAAACAGAAGACAAATAAAGCAATCAAGGCAGAAAAATATCAATGTTACGTCGACATTAAGAGTGTGTGCTATGACATGGGGCGCACTCTGGGGGCGGGAGATGCACGTGCATCTACTTGCACGGGCTGCCAAAGGTGCAGCTGCTGCGGCAGCACTCAGCAAAGTTGAGTCCTGTCTTTTGGTTGAGATCAACGCAGCAGTTGCTGGTCTTGATTGTAGAGTCCGAGTAGATGTAGGCGCAGCTTGAGTCTTGGCAGTACGGCTGGGTACTAACGACAGTCGCAAGCACGGCAATGGCGACGACGATCAGACGGAGTTTGAGGTTCATTTCGTTTAAAAGGCCTTGGCGAACATCAAAGAGATCGTGGCGAGCTTGACTTTGCGAAATGAAGAATGAGGCTGTGTCGAGACAGCAAGGCAACGAAATTATTGGCGTGGGTTGTGTGGGTAATCCACACGGAGCGAGCTTAAATTATGCGAAATGGCCACAATAGGGGGAAATTGGCTTTTCGGCGGTGATTTTCATGGCTCGATGGTGGTCATATTCTTTATGGTCACTGGCCATTTCATTTTGCGAATGGTTTACCTCTAGGGCCAAACCATATAAAAATGTCCGGCCATTTCGACCGTCCGACGAGTCATTTCGCGTTTAGTCTCGATTTTTCGGCCGTAGCACGCAGGTCGACAAGCAGCAGTCGCAGATAGCGCTCCTCCCACGCCCTCCCCAGGTTGGTGACACACCTCCTCTTGCTCTCTACAGGCTCGCGCAACTAACCGCAAGCGCACGTGTCGCTACAGACACCGTGAAGCATTGCTGGAACCGCCACAAGGCTCGCTCAAGACCAGGGACGCCGAGGGCTGCAAAACCTAGGCTCTGGAAGAGAAGAGAGGCTCGCAAGCTTGTCTTCTGTGTTGAAGTACAGAGTGGTGATCAACCGCAAAATGTCCACTCGCTCAATTCTGACCGGGGCGATATTTTTTCCGCTACAGGTCATTTCGCCGGCGCCCGAGTGGTGATATTTGTTGTACCATTTCTCAATCTTGACTCCCCTAATGAGCACTTCAATTCGCCCGTTGGCTCTTGAACGATTCTTCGCTGATCGCGATCGTGTGCCCGTGGCTGGTATGGACAAAGAATGTTGTCTTCAGCTCCTTACCGACCGTCATAGTGTCCCAATCGCCCGCCAGTTCCCAGTCGGACTCCGCCTGGGAACATATGTAGCGTAGCGACGATGCTGTGTTAAGTCACATCCGAGGAAACCATGCGTCTATTGCACATTCTCGGGGACGCCGATTCACGATCGGGGTCGTGTCCTCTTGGAACGATTGGTATCGTCTAAAAGGTGATGCATTTGACGTATAGTCTGGCAAAGCGAGAGCGAGCAAGTTTACCGTTCCCCGCAGAAATCGCGGCAATCTCTTCGGAGGTGACCAGGCAGATCCCAAGAGGAGATACATGTAGCATCGTAGCGGCCCGGCTCAAAAGCACGCGCGTACAGGGTACTTACTACCTACTGCATGGTCACAGTCGGCTGCAAACAGGTCGTTAGTAGCGCGTGCCCGTTGAGAAGCAGTCAGGACGTGCCACACTATCATGGACGCATAGCATTCCGCTTTTGCCGTTTGAACGAGCGCTCGACCATGTTGCCGGTTCGGTCATGGATCAAGGTGGCTGCTGCTGTGGCTCTCGCAATCACCACTCAAGATCCGGTCGTCCACGCCTCGGCGTCCGACGGCGGCACTACCGAAGGCGACGGTGCGTTGGCCATCTCCATCCTTTGCCGATAGCAAAGTGCTTACGTTTGCTGCCACAGAAACCTGGATCTGTCCGACGTACGCCTCGCAGCAGTACTGCGCCTACCAATTCCTTGTCCGTCAAGCCAACAAGGGACGTCGTCTGCGGGTGACGCCTACTACTTCACGCAGCCGTCGCTGTTCAAGTACGGCGCTGGGCAGTGGCTCTGGGACTCGTGCGGCGCCATCATCGCCAACGTGCACCGCAATATCGACGATGCGATTCTCGAGTTTCGGACACTCATGAACGCTCAGGTCAGTCAAGTCTCTAAGCTGCTAGTCATTCGAAAGTATTGAGCTGAGTATTGTGGCAGACGTCCGACGGTATGGTGCCTGAAGAGATCACGTGGCCGGCGGGCTCCGGTAACGCGTGGTCGCAGATGCCGACGATCCCATGGGCACTGCAGACCATCTACAACAAGACCGAAGACGTTAGTTTCCTCAAAGAGCAAGTCCCAAAGGTAGCTGCGTATCTGGACTGGTGGCGGACAACGCGAGACTTGGGCGATGGTCTAGTGGTCACCGTCCACCCGTGGGAAGTCGGCATCGATGCGTCACCTGCTTTTGATGCGCCTTGGCATTTTTCGCCTACAGGGATAGCGGCAGCGGACTTTGCGACGCTGTATCTCAAATTCCCTGAGCTCAAGTCGTACTATTCCAAAACGTGGAGCAACAACTTCACGGCGGTGCTCGAGCAGACCAAGGCGTCATCGTCGCTCCTTGCCGACTGGTTCATGGTGCAGGATATCGCGATCAACACGCTCGTCGCTGTTGGCTGGGCCGTGCTCGGGGATTTAGTGTCCGAGTACGACACCACCACTGCAGCCACGTACTACACCAAGAACAAAGCGCACGAGACCGCCATCCTCAACCGCATGTGGGACGCCAATCTTAAGCGGTTCGTGACGACCTACAAAGATCAAGACGGCACGTGGCAGTCCACGTCACTCCAGACAGTCCAGTCTCTCTTTCCTCTACTGATGCGATCGCTTAGCTCGGACCAGCGCGCTGCAGTCTTGGCCGATGTGACCGACCAAAACAAGTTCTGGACGGAGTATCCGTTCCCGTCCGTCAGCAAGAGCGAAGACACGTACACACCCAAGTACGAGTACAATTTGCTGTGGCGTGGGCCGAGCTGGGGCTTCACCAACTGGTTCGTGGTCCAGGGACTCCTGTACAGCGGCCAAGACTCGGTGGCCAGTATTGCTGTCGACCGCTGGTCGAATGCCATTAACGCATCAGGCATGTGGGAGATGTGGAACCCCGAGACTGGCGTCGGCTACGGCGCTGAAGGTCTCGGGATGTCTGCAACGTTCGTGGACGCGCTCTACCGTCTCGGCAAGATTAACGACACCAACGAATACGCTGGAAACGGGATCACTGTGAACGACTTGTGGGCGTCCGGGGAGGTGGGCAGCTCCTCGGAGGGCGACGCCTACGACGACAGTTGGTGGGTGCTCTCGTACGGAAATTACTCGACCATCGACCGCATCGACCTGGCGGGCGGCACTCGCGTGGACCAGATCGCCATTCTGTACGGCGACGCGCGGTCCAGCGACTCGTACTACGCCGCACACGGCGACATCGGCACGTCCGACACCAAATCGCTGACTGTGCCGCCAGGCGTCGACATTATGCAGGTCAAGACGTGCACAGGCAAGTACAAGCTGATCTACACGCGCATCTTCTACGTGGAGTTCGTGCTGAGCAACGGCGCCTCCGTGAGCGTCGGCACCACCACGTCCAACTGCGACAGGTACACTCCGCCCGCTGGCCAGCGCATTGTGGCGCTGGTCGGACGCGCAGGCAGCGCCAACGATCGCATCGGCTTCTACGGCTACACTTAGAGCATAAAGGCAACACTTACTTCAACTTGAGTCATACAAACCCCAAGTGAACTAAATCCAGCTAAAATTAGCTAAAACACGTTGTTTTATGTAAAATGCGATTTTGGTGGTGGCCTCGCCTTGGCCGCACATCGAGACTTGAGGAGACCGATGCGCGCCGCTGGATTCCTCGCGCGCCGCCTGGCCGCCGCCTCGGGCCGCCGCGCCATGTCGTCGGCCCACGGACACGGCGGCAACTGGCCGCACGGCATGCACTTCCACGTGAGCCCCGTGCACAAGAACCTGGGGCTGGCCTACGGTACGATGCTCTGGCTCTGGGTCTTCTGGCGGGCAAAGCAGGACGGCATGGCAGTGCTGGGGCTGGAGCACCCGTGGGAGCACGGCCACGGCCACGACCACCACGATGAGGCCTACGCAGAGGCATCGCCAGCCGCCAGCTACAAGCGTCAGGACGGCAAGATCGTGTACGAGCGCTCGGAGATCGGCGCGTTGCCGACGCCCGTGGAGGCGGACGAGGCGGAGGAGACTGACGACGACCTGCACGACGAGGACGAAGAGTAAAAATACCCAAAGGACAGGACAGAAATGCAGTTGGGATAACAGGACTGATGGTCGTTGGATATTCAGACGGAAATTACATGGTCAACAGCTTGGAGTGCAGCTCTTGGAGGTCTTCGGTCGTCCTGTACGCCATCCCGGAGGTCCTAGCAGTGAAGCGTTTGCGCAGGTTGCGGAAATTGCCTCTCGTAGCCACCTTGGACCTTTTGAACTGACGGGTCTCTTCTTCCAGCGCCGCTTGGATGCTGTCCATGTGGGAGAACGTGTCGCGAAGTGCTGAGATGTTGTCTGCTGTGCGCTTCAATGGAGAGACTGCCTGCTCCGGCACGTCGTCCAGGAACGCCACCTTGGTCACTAGCCCTTTGAAGTGCCGCGTGCGCTCGTCCAGCGCCTTCTCCTCCAGCTCCAACCTTTGGTTGGAGGCTCTCAACTCCCGCAGTCTTTGGCGTAGCGACTCCAGCTGCGCATCTACTTTGCGCTCCTCCTTCTCCTCCTTTGACAGCAGCGACGTGTCCTCTGTCTCCGCATTTCCAGACTCTATAGACCCGTCCTTCTTGTGCTTCTCGGCACGCAGCTGAACCACTTCGTCCACCAGTGGCTCGGGCACCGACACGATGTTCCGCCGCACGTAGAGCTCAAATTTGTCAAAGTTCTTGACGAAGGCGCGGTGCACCTTGGCCATGTACTTGGCTGAGCCCTGTAAACACCAGAACCAACGTTAAAACTTGGGCAGTATCAAACGTCTGATGGAGCTGACTGAGTCCGCACCTTGGAGATGGTATTGAGCTGTCGCGCCTGCTTCTTCTTGCTGCCCGTCGACTCCATTTGCTGTGCATATCAATTGCAGTGCGTATTAAAGCGACGTAATCTCGTAAAGCACAGTTATTTCCCAGTCTTCACCTGATGAAGCGAGTTCTCCACGACGCCAGTGACTTCCACGACGCTCTCGGAGATCTGTCCGGTCACTACAGACGCAAATACGGTACCGTTAGGACCACAACGACGTCTAGTTTGTATGGATGCAGGATATCGTCCGCTGCAGCTACGTACGCGCAGGCAGGAAGCCCGAGAGGATGCCATTCTCGGACTCGGCCATCATGGTTTTGCCGCGAAGTTTTGAAAATGTATCGCAATATTCACGTTATCTACTGTGATATTTGCAGTTCGAGCTGAACTTCTGCTTGGTCTCACACAAAACCGCCTTTGAAACCCCTGCTCCGCTCCGCCCATCGCTGCTGTCACATTCCAAGCAGACTGCACGTCGCCAACCCCACCATGCTGTCCGTCGTCGTCCAGCGCTTCACGCCTAGAACCAGAACGCTGCGCTGCTTCTCCACCAAGCCATGGAACCTCTTCCCAGGTACTTTTTGCTAGTCAGTTGCCCCAAAGGACGCCTACACACCTAACCTTCTGAACAATCGTACGGAAGCCAAGGAGCCCGTCAAGCCCTCAGCACCACAGTACATGATGAACATGAAAGACAACCTCGAGTTCGCTTTGGAGCGCATGCGTCTAACGGAGGGCCCTGTGGCTCTCCAGCTGCTGAACCGCAACGCGCGTCGACCCAAGAAAGCTAATCACGCGAAGAGACCGTGCTCGCACCACCGCAGACGGTTAAACCGTCTGGGCAAGAAGTGAACGCTCGCCAGGATGTTAGTAAAGCTAGGTTACATCAATAGACTCGATGATCTAAAGGTTTTTGTGATCTGGTCTCCTGTGAGCTCGTACATGCGGTCGATCTGAGTCTGGAAGCGCCTCTGGGCGTCGCCGCGACGCAGTTTGAACGTCGGCGTCAGCAGCTCGTTGTCGACGGAGAAGAGTTCGTGGTGCAGGTAGATCTCCTTAACGCGCTCGAAGCCTGCGAGTTTAGCGCGTTTGCTGGCTTCTTCGACTTCTTTCTTGATGGCAGTTCGCATCAGGTCGTGGTCGCACAGCTCGCGGAAAGTGGCGTTCAAGATGCCGTTCGCTTTCGCTAGCAGTCGTAGTGGGGCTTCGTCAGGGACAATGATACCCACGACGTGTGAGTAAAGACTGTCGCCAGCGACAAACACTTGAGCGATGCTTGGACAAGTGACCAGGACGTTTTCGATCTTCTCGGGCGCCACGTACTCGCCCTGTGAGAGCTTGAAGATGTTCTTCTTGCGGTCGATAATCCGCAGCTGTCCCAGTGGAGACCACAGACCAATGTCACCGGTGTGCAGCCAGCCACTCGAGTCAAGCGCTTCCGCCGTCTTGTCCGGTGCTTTGTAGTACCCTTTTAGCACCAGCGGCCCACGGACGCAGATTTCTCCTCGACCCATGCAGGACACGGCGGCGGGTCCTTCGCCATGCGTTCGGTCCGTCACGAGATACCTCATGTCGGGCACAGATTCCAGGCGGATCTCAACGGCGGTGTTTGGTGTGCCAACAAAACCAGAGGCCAGATCCTCGAACGGTGTTGCAGTAACGCCACCGCAAGTCTCCGTCTGGCCGTAGCCCTCGATGACCTTGCACAAGAAGGCGACGCGACAGAAATCCATCACTTCAGGCGATAACGGGGCCGAGCCGGATATGATAATGCGACATCGGTCGAGTCCCAGGCCGGCCCTGAGTTTACCAAAGAGGATACGATCCCAAAACGCGTGGGTAGCGACCCCGCGACGACGGAGACGGTGTAGCTTGGAATGGAGCCCCATCTTGAATAAAATCGCGACCAACTTCTTCCCGTTCAGCATCTTGGAAGTGATCGAGTCGTAAATTCGGTTGAGTAGCCGAGGCACAGTGATGAAGACGGTCGGCCGCAACGTTTTCATGTCATCCACGAGCTTGAGCGGATTACCTTGAGAGAAGCCCACTCGACTCCCAACACTGAACGAATGCACCATGGCTGAGCGTTCGAGGATGTGCGCCATCGGCAGATACGATAGATAAACACTTTCGGGCGTGAACGGGTATCCTCCTGCGATGCAGAAGTCTTTGACGGCCATGCATCCCGAGAGAACTCCTGTGTGGGTCAGCATGGCGCCTTTGGGATCACCTGTCGTGCCACTTGTGTACATGATGGTGGCCACGTCGTCTCCAACTGGAGGCTCGGGTGGTAGAAAATTGTCTTGTCCTTTCGCTTCAACGTCTTCAATGTGCAGCACATCTAGTCCAGCTTCGCGAGCGTCGCATTCGGCCCCACTTGGGCATCACTGGCTGGTCCGCCACAGATCACGATATGCTTCAGGTGTGGACAGTGGGGTCTCAACTGCGTCAACTTGGGCAGTTCTGCTGCCGTGCAGAAGATCGTCGTTAGTTCTGTTTGGTTCAGGATAAACTGCGTAGACTCCGGTCCGAGCGTGTCGTAAAGTGCTACGACGATCGCGCTGTACGAGTACGCAGCGTGTTCCGCTACTACCCAATCGATTGAATTCTTCATATAGATGGCGATCATTCGGTGGTTCTCGTCCCCGACAGGTGGCAAGAGCCCCAAATGCATCATACCAGCGCCAAGGTTTCCAAACCGAGTCGAGACTTCCTCGTACGTCAACCACTTATAAGGCTGCACATTTCCATCGACAATCGGCTGCACACCAACGCACGGATTCTTGGGACTGTGCTGAGAAGTGCGTATAAAGCTGTGGTACAAGCTCGGAGCTTCCGGGCGAGTGAGCCCCACGAACGGATCATCTGGGTTTGCTGGGTCTTGCTGGATGGCATCCCGTGGTGGGTTGAGCGAGCGGTGAATTGCCCCAGTCGTTGCTGTCTCTGTCCCCAGCAGCACCTTCGAGTACCCCAAAGGCATTGGCATGGTAACTTAGCACTCCACTTTGGGTCAACGTCGAGTTAGGAACCTGGAAAATGGCAAAGCATGCGGTCAGAACACAGGTCGCCAGCAGTGCGAGGCAGGCCCGTTTTGCGATTTCGAGCTCGGGTCCATCTTGGCTAAAACAAATATAGTTGGTAAGGGATAAGGTAGGATGGTACGTCTCCCGTCTATATGTGCAACTCCGCCAATGTCATCCTCGCAGCAAACCTCTAGTTCTTGGTCGGCTTCCGTTCCTTCGAGTCAATCTGCATCGTCACCGGTCCGTCATTCACCTTTGGGTGTCGAACAATGCGTGAGTAAATCGGGGGCGATGGCAAACACAATTGCCGAATTTCCTCACCAGAGACCTCCATGTAGGCGCCGAACACTCCTTCCGCAACTTTATCCTCAGCGTGTTCGCGACGCACCCGCTCACAAAACTTGTCAAAGAACTCCTTGGCCTGAGCAGGAGCCACTGGAACCACAAAGGCGTCAACTGTTTAGCCCCATAGCACCACATCAATTAGCGCGTACTGGAGAGGTGGAAGTCGGGCTTGTTGCCTGAGAAGTAGCCGTGCAGCGTGAACTGGCTGACCAGCAGCACTTCCAGGTCGTTGCTCTTGACTGAGGATCGCCACGCTCGGTCGTTTTCATCCGGCCACAGGCGAGCATTCTAAGCAGCAAATGGCATCAAAATCACAGCAAAGTTCGCTATGACACATCTGCAGAAGCTACCAGCAAGCGGCGGCAACAAAACTCTGCGTCCTCCTCAGTGTCGCCATTGCCAATGCCCACCAGACAGAGCAACCCCTTGCCGATCTGACCGACGATCTCGCCATCCACACGCACGCTGGCGCTCGTCACGCGCTGCATCACCACCTTCATCTTGGTCTCCGGTGTTTTGGACCTACCTACAAAACCCTACAAAATCTCCTACTGAACCCTAGTTGTGACCCCAGTCAATGCTGCGACGGTGCATCATGGCCAAGCGCGAGGTGCTGCTCTTTGGGCTGTCCGCGAACCCTCCTACAGGGCTCACGGGCCACATGGGCGTGGTCTCGCACTGCCGCCCGCTCTACGACGAGATCTGGCTGCTGCCAGTGTACCAACACATCTACTCGACCAAGAGAGCGCTGGCTCCGTTCCACCACCGAGTCGAGATGTGTCGCTTGGCTCTCAAGGCCTTACCTGATGAGACAGAGGCCGGTGCAATGCTCAAAGTGGCTGAAGAAGAGAGGGAGATGTTCGACCACTTTGCAGCCCAGAGCGACGCCCCAGAGCAGCTTCGTCTTGGCAGTATCGATCTGGTGCACTACCTGCTGCAGAAGTACCCGAACACCAATTTTACCTTGCTGCTGGGGGCGACACGTACTCGGATCTACTAGCTGGCAAGTGGAAGAACGGAGACGAGCTGCTGCAGCTAGTGAGGCTGCTTGTGGTAGACAGAGAGGGTGTGGAATCCCCATGGAGACAAGGAGACAAGAACGACCGGGTGAACTACACGAACTTCCCAGGGCTGGATGACGTGTCGTCTACAAAAGCTCGAGCCACGTCGGAGCGAGCTGTGCTGGAGACGTACCTGGACAAGTCGGTCGTGGATTATATAGATGTGAACAAGCTCTACGCGTTCACAGAGCAGGAGTAAGGATATAACAGTGTTGTTGTGTGTATGATCAGCTTTTGTCGTGGGCTGTTCTGGACCCGACTGGCAACGGTCTCTCCATCTAAAACACCGGCAGGTCGCTTCGTCGCTCTTCTCTGGCAGCATCTCCTCTCACATCGGCAGCGGGCCAGGACAAGCCGCTCTTGGGAACATCACCAGCCATCATCTACCTACGCTCTGACCGAATAAACCGCTGGATCCTCGTGCCGCCTTCGTTGAGCGAGCACTGCACGATCTCGCGTCGCAGCCCGCTCTTGAGACTCTGCGCGTCGATCTCCTTCTCTGTCTCTTCATCATACCCAAAGCTTGAGCACATGAGGAACTCCCCGAGTCCGAGAGCAGTCGGTCCACCGTCCAGAAGAGCAGCGGCACCACCTCTCGGGCATAAATGACGTCGGACCCGACGATCAGCTGCGTCGCGTGTTTGCCCGTCGGTCCCTGCAGCTTCTCTAGCACCTCGATCTCCGCAGCACCGTCCGGCCCCCAGCGCAGACTCTGCGTGAGGCACATGGCCTGCTGTTTCTCCTGTTGACTGGCGTTGTGCTCGATGACCTTGAGCACGCCTGGGTCGTGGTCTGTGAAGATCACGGTGGCGTCTGGCCGCAGCTGAGCCACCGCCAGGCCCGTGAGTCCGCAACCAGCGCCCAGCTCCACGATGTTGCCGCTCGGGATGGCGTCCCGATGGGCCTCCAGGTACTCGCATAGCGCAGGGGCCGCGGGCCACACGTAGTGGCCCGACTGCAGAGCGCCAGGCTCCTCCTTGGCGTACGTGAGCACCACCGAGACCGAGCCGTAGTCGTAGCGTCTCGTCTCCTTCTCCAGACACGCGTCGAACATGAAGCCCACGTCCGTCAGCATGCCCTCCGTGCCGTCCGCCAAGCTCTCCATGTCCATCCTTGTCCTTTGATTGCGTTGTGGTGGCTGGTGCAATTGGCACGTGAATTTATTAGCGAAACAGCACGATTACGTAGATTTTCGGACCCGTCAAGTATGCTATATGACAGTGTCATTTTGGCGGGAAGCCCAGCTCAAAAGTACGCGCCATGAGCTACGAGCTACTGCGGCGGTTGCCGCTGGGCGCGATGGACCGGCAGGTGGCCCGCGCCGGCATGCAGATCTGCCACAAGGTCGTCATGCAGCAGCTGTACATCTCCCGCGCGCACACCGGCAAGCAGTGGGTGGTGGTGTCTAACCCGTCGGACGAGAGCGTCGACCTCGCCGACTTCACGCTCGCCAGTGCCAACTGCAGCGACGTCTTCCGGTTCCCGCCCAATTATATTCTGTCGGCAGGAGAAGAGGTGACAATATGGTGCGCACCGGCGTTGCTCAAGCTGGACGAGGACACGCTGCTGCAGCCCTATCTGTTCTGGACCAAGGCCAACGGCTCATTGCGCAGTGGGAACTTCTTCACACAGCAGCAGGACAATGAGATCCTGCTGCTGGACCCTTTGCTGGTCGAGGTGGCGTCGATTCGGGTGGCTAGAGACGGCAGGAAGGAGTTTCGAGTGCTGCATTGCAAGTCTGCGCATCCTCGAACCATCCGAGCGGAGATCGACACGAGGTTCTGCGTGAGCTGCCTGTCGCCACCGGAATTTGAAAAGCGGACGGCGTGGCCGACTCCAGAATGTGGGAAAATCACGTCGCCACCGCCCGAACGGAGAGAGATTTACGTGTTTTCGAGGTATTGGGGAGTCGTCTCGACAGGTCGCTGGTGGAACACTTTTGGCCGTGTTCTTGGTGCCGGTCGTGGAAGCGTTCCGCGCACTGCTGATTTACTTGATGCTGGCTCTGTTCCTACCGACATCAACCGGTGGAATTGGCCCGCATTTACGACGCAGCGTGAGTGCTTTGCTGGTGATGATGCTCGCGTGCGATATCATTGCACGACGACTCATGCTCTGCATCAAGAGCGGGCTGTTGGTGACGATTGCGAGCTTCACATCCTTCGCACTTGACAGACTTGCAGTGGTAGCGCTGTACATTGCATTGCAGCGCCTTTATCCTGTGTTGAGCACCTCCTTCCATTACATGCTCGTCTTTGACTTGGGCGTGGGCTGTGTCAACGCTGCAGCAGTGCATGTTCGCTTCCTGGAGGCTCGACGAGATTGGCACCCGTTGTTCAAGGAGTTCGCGCGATGGGACCACCAGTCTAGAGCCATTGTTTGTGTCTGTGGCGTTGGCCGCGAGCTGCTGCTGCACTTGCTTCTGCTCCTCCCGTTCAATACCCACCCTTCGCCCGCGTGGAAATCCGTCGGCTACGTGCTCGTTCCGCTCTTCACCGTGGCCTCGGGCGTCGACTTCTTACGCGCGGTGGCAACGCTGTTGCACATGGTCAAGTATCCGATCGTCCAAGCTATCGCGCAATGGAAATACCTTCAGGAGCACCCTCAATACGAAGAGGAAGAAGAGGAAGTAGATTATGAACCAGAACACGAGGACGGAGCCAAGGCTGTGTTCCAAGCTCGCTCGCGCAAGGAGAACCCGCCGATAGCATTTTTCACCCCCAAGTCCCTGCGCTCGCGATCACTCCGCCCGTACAGTTAATATTTAGCATCGAGTAGACGCAGCATCCGCTGCCCAGTAGAGATTTTCACTACCAAAAGTAGTAGGAATGCACCATGCACCAAACCCGTCGCAACAACTATGTTGTCGATCTGCCTCCACAAGCAACCAACGATGCAATACTATCATGCATTAGCCATTATTGAAGCAGTAAAGAGGAAGCCCTGACGTCGCACCGCAGTCGACCACTTCCTTCCACCCTCTCCTGACTCTCCTTCAGCTTCTCTCTTCTTCTCCTCTGGTTATTTTTTTCTTGCTTGAGAGACGGAGTTCTTCTAAAAGTTCGAGCCCTCAGGCGGCTGCGGCAGACGTCGATTCGTCGGGAAGCCATCTCGGCACGGATGGCCACGAGCACGTTCTCGATGCCGTTGTTGCGGTGCCAGCTCCCCAGCGCTCCCAGTCGTCGCGGATCCACGCGACCCGTCTGGGGGTCCACGCAGCTCATGTTGATGCGGCTCGTGAAGTGGACCTCGGGCGGCAGGTGCGGGTACTGGTCGCTGCAGTGGATTCGCAGGCTGTAGATACGTCCGTCATGGCACGTCTGCAATAGAGAAACAGATTTAGTCACTTTTCCATCAAATACTAACAAAGAATACGTCCATGACGTACGCCAGCAGGGCCGAGGATGGTGCCGATCCAGTTTGTGAGGAAGATGTCGTCTGCCTGCTCTAATCCGTACGAGATGCTCATGTCGCCATGGCCCTTCTCGCTGTTTTCCAGCTCCTCCAGCAGCTTAAAGTTGCGCGGCACTGGCCCAAGCCCAAAGATACCCCCGTCAGCATTAAGTTCTTCTCTTCAAGGCGTCACTGGGACAGCAGGCCGTCCAGAGGGCCTTCTATCGCGAATAAAAACCTGCACGCACCGATCACCACCTCTGCGCCATGCTTCGCCATGGCCTCAAACACGACGCTCGCTGCAATGCAAACAGTCGTCAGTTAACGTCGTCTGTAGAGCGCAATATTGAGCTGTTGGGGTCGAAGGAATCTGCAGACGCCTCTGCATACGACCGACATGCGCGGGACGACACAGGACGCGTCTGCAAACCCGCAGACGCTGCCGAATGGACGCGCGATCGCACCTGAACTCTGGCGGTGCTTGGGCTGAGTTCTCCTTTGGGAAAATGGCTCCCCTGCAACAACTTTACATTTTCTTATAAAGTAAAAACATCTGATTGGACGAAAGGATGGATACATAAACGATACACAAAGTTGACGGCAACTTGCCATTTTGACGCGCCTTGTCCAGCTCTAGTTCTCTAAGCTCTATGATCCTCTATCTGCAGTGTAAATCTATAGCTGCAGCTGAAAGTCCTTGTCACGCACAAGCACTGCTCGCAATTGCTCCAACTCGCGACGCCACAGCTGAGCCGAGGTCATCTGCTGCAGCTGCTGCAACTTGCTCTGCTTGGAGTCGTGCTCCTTCTGCAGTCGGTCCGCGAACTCCTTGGTAAAGTTCATCAACGACGTGTTCAGCAGGTAATCGAACTCGTCGCTCGCAGAGGAGACTACCGCCTCTCCGTCGTCCTCCACGTGGCCAGCAGCAGCCAACCCCAAGTCGCCAACGTGGTCGATCTCGTCCTCCTTGAACGTCGACGCTGGCGAGAACTCGTGCGCTTTCAGTAGCTGCACCAGTTCGGCCTTGGGAATCCGTTCCTGAAGGATCTTCTGCAAACTACCGGACGACACCTCCTGGATGAACCGGATCCGGTTGCTCAGTCGAAGCACGTCCTTGGTCTGCCGCTGCTCCAAAACTCCTTCCGCTGCGCGTACAGATCCCGTCGGACGGCGTAAAAGTCGCGCAAGATGTCCTCGCTCGTCTCGTACTTGACCAGCTTCCTCGGCATTAAACGCGTGCATGTTGCTGGTGTTCAACGGAGATTCCAGTCGCAGCAGCTTGACCAACGCCTCGCTGTCGCTGGGATCGTCATTGGCTGCATTCTCCGCGTACTTTGCCAGATCAGAGCGCGCCATGGAGATGTCAAAGCGCACGTCGCGTTCGGAGTGGTGCTCGGAGAACGACCGGATAGCCTTCTTGCCCACAAGATCCCACAGGAACTTCTTGTAGTCCTCGACCCACTTGCCGACGGGCAACTCTGTCACACGCAATGTCGATGTGTTCACCTGCTGGACATTGCCACGCGACACAAACGAGTGTTTGCCTGTTTGACGAATATCGCCACTGAAGCCTTTAGCCCATGGCGTCATGGGAGCAAGCTCGACTTGCGCTAGGTTTTGGCTATTTTCCTCGGCATCCAGGAGTTTGAGTAAATTGTCAATGATCTGAACAGGGTGGTGGCACGGAATGGACGACGACCACCCTGTTCCGATGCCTTCCGCACCGTTCACAAGCAGCATCGGAATGATCGGCACGTAGTAAACAGGCTCGACGGGGAAAAAACGACGTATATTGCGTCCTCTAGGCATCATTCTTTGAGAAAGTGCTCGATGCACCTCTTTTTCTCCGCGTAAGTTACGGACACGCGCATGTGTCGGTTGGGCACTCGACCATCCCTCCAACACAAGGTCTTCCTGCCATAGTGATAGTTGTAGAATGAACGAGAGTCCGCTGCTCGCTGGCTTGCTCGTGGCCGGCCACTCGAATTGAATGGACTCGGCCACAGCAGCACCGCTGTTGAAGTGGCTCTTATGACAAGCAATTATCTGATTAGAGAAAACTTGCGTGTCTGATTGGCTCCGCTGTGGCGGCGCTTATGACAAGTCGACGCTTATGACACGGGAAATACGGTAACACCATGCTGCTATCGAAGACGGTGGCATCAACGTCTTACAGCGGGTTATGGCTGGCTGTAAGGATGATCATCGTCCAAGGCAACACGACTTCATCAACCTGACAGCAATTGCTGCCTGATACGATTGTTTTGAGATGATAAAGTGACTGAGCCCTTCCGGAATCGATAGACGGAGGTGATGTTGCCGCTTCCTTTGTATGACGTCCACGTTCCTGTTGCTTAGTGGTTATCGCGGTGTCCAGAAGTACTGAGGGAAACCTAATTTTTGTTCGTAAGTTTAACGATGGCGTAATGGATCCATGAGCATTTCCAACAAGTGCTTACAGTAAAAGGAGCCGACGAAGGGGCGGGGGAATTTACTTCAAATCTACTTGTTGCTGAGGAGCGTTCTGCTAATCTCGACTTAGTTTGATGACTGCTTAAAACTTCGGTTGACGGACTCACGAGGGAATAATGCAGGAAAAAACGGCCATTTGATGTGTGTGTGTGTTTTTTCTTGCTTCATTATGGTTGTACAGCAAAAAGGGATGGTTGAAACGCTATATTTTCTAGCTGTCGTAGTGAGTCCGTCGTTCTAAGTGCCCTAACATTGTTGGCATTTTGGTTTTACATTTTTAATGGTACGAGATTATGGAACTTCCTCCTTCTGGACATGATTATGCTGGCCTACATTTTTCGTCGAGCACACCGCAGCTCGAGTTTAGCAGCTCTCGCTTTGCTTTCGCCGACCACCAGCCAAGTTTCAAGAACCACGAACCAAACTGCCTCACCCAGGAAGAAGAAAGCATGCGTCGATGGCTACCTCTGTTGCTGACAATGCTAATTTTCGTCGCTATCAACGCAACTTTTTAAACTGCTACAAACAGGAAGAAAATTGAGACTATCGTCACCGGAAAGCGTTCTCTACGCGTCCAAGCAACCGATGACTCTGGAGAAAGAGGGGTCCTTACTACAGTTACGTTGAGACTACATGTCAAACCTGCTTCGATAAAAGCACACCCAAACGTCGTGTTTGACAAACTGGCGACTAGCAGTGTGGACATCAGTAACGAGACAATACTCGCGGGGTTCAACTACGTTCTCAAGTACCGAGAGGCTAGAGGTGAAGGCAACTTCTTCGCTTCTAGATCGGTGCTTTTCGATGCGCTGGCACAAAAGATCCCCGAGGAAAGAATCGCACTGCTTTTGGAGTCAATGGCCAAGCAACCCAAGCTCGAGAATCTCTCGAAAGAGCTCGAGAATCTCTCGAAAGAGCTCGAGCCGATGCTGTTCAGCTCGTTGCGCAGACGTGGCATGGACCCGGAGTATTTCAATGCGGTTTTGGGCATCAAGACGGAGGGAAGACAAAACCCGGCATACTGGTTATGGAAAAGGTACGCGGACTACTAGCTGAATACTAGTCGTAGTATAGGCCTTAGCTGCAACTTTGGGATCAAGATGTCGGCTCTCGATTTGGGGACGGTGGCCGGTGCAGTATTACATGAAAGGTTAGATAAGTGTTCGTTGGTTCTCACAAAAACGTTTAAATTTTCCCAGACGTCAGACTCACAGTTTGAGTTTGGCCGAGATTTCTTCAAACTGTGCCAATGACTGAAACTTCGTAGTATGTTTCATTTAGATTATCCAGCGCACATCACAGCATGAAAAATATGAGTGACATTTGTCGCTAAAAATTCACAAATGTCTACAACTGTTATGGAGACATTTCGGTGCCGTTGCTACTTCTTTCATAGCCTCCTTTCGTTCCTTTCATTTTAGAAAATGCCGCCAGTCAAGAAAAGGAAGAAGTTTACCTGCAGAAATTTTTTGCAGAGTTTACAACAAAGCGAAATATGCAAGTTCATCAAACCCGACGAGTCTGCAAGGAGCGCAAAACCCATTGCTTCGAGTGAAGCGACTACAATTATCGAAGCAAAGGGCTCGGACGAAGGATGCGGAGCGTCGTGCCAAGTACGTGAGGAAGCGAGTCACAGAAACTTGCCCTTTTGTGAAGACTGCTCATCTTTCTATTCGGGATAACCTCTTATAATACATATGACAACTTTATTTTAAATAAGACAGACTTTATATATACAATGGG
This sequence comes from Phytophthora quininea, assembly GCA_011947345.1. NCBI lineage: Eukaryota > Oomycota > Peronosporomycetes > Peronosporales > Peronosporaceae > Phytophthora > Phytophthora quininea. The sequence goes on along the minus strand of JAAVTG010000576.1, from coordinate 1,291 downwards.
TCCCAATTCGGTCTGGTCTTGCATTGGGTCTTGTAATTGACCAAGACCCAATACAAGACCAGACCGTGGGGTGACCCGCTCAATAATCTTCCATTTCTTCAGCCGTAGCGCCCAGACTGATCGCGTTGCGAGCAGCTAAACCAACGGGTCGTACCAAGTCGATCGCGTCGTCCAGTTCCTTGACGTAAAGTTTGTACGTCTGGAATTGCGCGGAGCTTTCACGCTGGGCCGACGACATGGCATTTAGCCCCAATTTTTGCCAGACATCGAAACTCGATAGATGCTGCTTGTTCCGGCCACTGACTCGGAACTCATCCGCTGAGTCAGTAAATCGGTTAAGCCAAACATTGTTGATCACCTTCGAATTCCCTTCCAGTTTGGCCAAATTCAACTTCTTGGCGACGTCATCGGCAGTTAGGAAACTCATCGCCCACTTCTCGACATTGTCGTGCATGAAGTTCTGGTAAAAATTAAAGTTTGAACTAGAAGCAAAGTCGGTCGTTGTCTCAAGTTTGTTGAGACCCAAGGCCATGAAAATGTCGTCAGGAGGGGTGTCTTTCTTGACCCAGTGTGGGATCTGCTTGTTGACGAACTCGCTGTAGTATTTGAAGAGCACATTCGACGAGAGAGCTCGGTCTGCCACGTGGTCGATACCCAATATCACTCGCACTTGTTGCAAGGACAAATCTTGCTTCATCCAAGCAGGAATTTGCGTCGTCAGATATTGACCGTAGTACTTATAATTTACGCTGGCGATCATCGCTTGATCCGACAACTTGTCAATCCCCAATAACACCTTCACTTGCTCAGTAGAAGCCTTTCTTGGCCCACAAAGGAACTTGAGACGTCACGAACGCGTCGTAGTATTTGAATTTGGAGACGCCGCAGTGAGCCAACTCAGACCCAACAATTTTTGAACGTCCTTGAGCGATTTTCCTTGCTGAGACCAGAGTTTCACCTTCGTCGAGACTTTGGCATCCGAAATGACTTGCTTGAAGCGAAGGAGGTCGCATTCGTCGTCGTCAGTGGCCCTTAACATCCGTCCTTGGTTTCAACAGCAGCGTTTGCTGGTACAGCAACGCAAGTACTAATAAGAGTCCGTTAAGCTTTATCGATTGGTTGTTCCCAGTCGAAAAAAAGGAAAAATGGTTGAAACCACCGGGAAGTGTGTCGATATGTTGCGAGCAAACATTTGTTGTCACAGCAGCGAAGGTCCGGATATCGTTGGGGGCGATGGACTTGAACAAGAGAAGACCATCGAACTTTGTTTGCTACAACTTTGGCACACTCC
>JAAVTG010000575.1:0-34916 GCA_011947345.1 Phytophthora quininea | reverse complement strand
ACTTCTTTCATAGCCTCCTTTCGTTCCTTTCATTTTAGAAAATGCCGCCAGTCAAGAAAAGGAAGAAGTTTACCTGCAGAAATTTTTGCAGAGTTTACAACAAAGCGAAATATGCAAGTTCATCAAACCCGACGAGTCTGCAAGGAGCGCAAAACCCATTGCTTCGAGTGAAGCGACTACAATTATCGAAGCAAAGGGCTCGGACGAAGGATGCGGAGCGTCATCGTGCCAAGTACGTGAGGAAGCGAGTCACAGAAACTTGCCCTTTTTGTGAAGACTGCTCATCTTTCTATTCAGGATAACCTCTTATAATACATATGACAACTTTATTTTAAATAAGACAGACTTTATATATACAATGGGTCCCAATTCGGTCTGGTCTTGCATTGGGTCTTGTAATTGACCAAGACCCAATACAAGACCAGACCGTGGGGTGACCCGCTCAATAATCTTCCATTTCTTCAGCCGCGCCCAGACTGATCGCGTTGCGAGCAGCTAAACCAACGGGTCGTACCAAGTCGATCGCGTCGTCCAGTTCCTTGACGTAAAGTTTGTACGTCTGGAATTGCGCGGAGCTTTCACGCTGGGCCGACGACATGGCATTTAGCCCCAATTTTTGCCAGACATCGAAACTCGATAGATGCTGCTTGTTCCGGCCACTGACTCGGAACTCATCCGCTGAGTCAGTAAATCGGTTAAGCCAAACATTGTTGATCACCTTCGAATTCCCTTCCAGTTTGGCCAAATTCAACTTCTTGGCGACGTCATCGGCAGTTAGGAAACTCATCGCCCACTTCTCGACATTGTCGTGCATGAAGTTCTGGTAAAATTAAAGTTTGAACTAGAAGCAAAGTCGGTCGTTGTCTCAAGTTTGTTGAGACCCAAGGCCATGAAAATGTCGTCAGGAGGGGTGTCTTTCTTGACCCAGTGTGGGATCTGCTTGTTGACGAACTCGCTGTAGTATTTGAAGAGCACATTCGACGAGAGAGCTCGGTCTGCCACGTGGTCGATACCCAATATCACTCGCACTTGTTGCAAGGACAAATCTTGCTTCATCCAAGCAGGAATTTGCGTCGTCAGATATTGACCGTAGTACTTATAATTTACGCTGGCGATCATCGCTTGATCCGACAACTTGTCAATCCCCAATAACACCTTCACTTGCTCAGTAGAGAAGCCTTTCTTGGCCCACAAAGGAACTTGAGACGTCACGAACGCGTCGTAGTATTTGAATTTTGGAGACGCCGCAGTGAGCCAACTCAGACCCAACAATTTTTGAACGTCCTTGAGCGATTTTCCTTGCTGAGACCAGAGTTTCACCTTCGTCGAGACTTTGGCATCCGAAATGACTTGCTTGAAGCGAAGGAGGTCGCATTCGTCGTCGTCAGTGGCCCTTAACATCCGTCCTTGGTTTCCAACAGCAGCGTTTGCTGGTACAGCAACGCAAGTACTAATAAGAGTCCGTTAAGCTTTATCGATTGGTTGTTCCCAGTCGAAAAAAAAGGAAAAATGGTTGAAACCACCGGGAAGTGTGTCGATATGTTGCGAGCAAACATTTGTTGTCACAGCAGCGAAGGTCCGGATATCGTTGGGGGCGATGGACTTGAACAAGAGAAGACCATCGAACTTTGTTTGCTACAACTTTGGCACACTCGGGATGGGATTACAACAAGAAGATATGCTTACGAGTGCTGACTGGCATTTCATAAGGGCTGGAGTGAACAGCAAGGCTCTAGAAACAGGTTTGAGGATATTGTACGTATGCCAAGCAAAAGTGTATCCTTCATTAGTTTAAAGTGGTGTAGTGTGGAGATCACCAGCCATGCCCAGCCAGCCGCAGTGGTGGCGACTGGATGGTCTCGTGCACATCAAGTCGTAACGCGAGCCAGGATGACACGGTATCGCAATACGTGATGACCTCCGAGTAGATAACGACACTTGTGTTGACACGACTGTCAACCACCCAACTCCGTGCTTGGGGCACGGAGTTCCCAAACGATAGACAAGCTCATTTAGCTCACTTGTCGATTAGCATCTAATAGACTACCGGCCAACTTAGGGAGCTTCGCCGACTCCCCCATCGTGTCTTCATACCTGCAGATACTACAAGTGGTAAGAATTGGAGTGAAAACCGGGTGCAATGGACACTTTAATCGACGACGTGCTCGGGGATGAGCACTAAGTGGGGTAGCGAGTAATGTACTCAGTAACTGCATGATCCTTACAACCTCGCATGGTAGGCTATAATAACTAACAAAAAATGCAATTCTTGTGGCCTATCGAGTTTTCTTCTGCATGTCTCGGTTCATGAGAAACTCCTGCAAGTACCTGTAGTTTGCTCTGTCTGCTAGCAATCGTTCCAACGAACTCAGCAGTCCCAGTGCAGGCAGCACAAGGCTCCCTGACTTTCCCGGGTCGACCCAAAATGTTGATTCTCGCTGAGATCTCTTCCGGGGTAGCACCTTTAGCGATTGTGCCTGTAGCAGGAAGATTGAGAGCCATTAATTTCTTGTCCAGTCTGTCGGCGTAATTTCGGTATATTTTGAACATCGCGGAACTTTCAACCTTTTCTTCGAGCCCAAGAGATTCCACACAACCAAGCTGGAAAGACGCTGCTTGTACCAACCGTCCACCCAGAGTTTGTCTGCATAATTATTGTGGCTCTTCAGATCACCGGCACTAAGTTTCCATGTAGACTCAATTTGAGAACATCCTCATGGACCAATTCTGCAGCTGGGCAGTAGTGAATGTTGCGTAGTGGTGGTGGTCAGAACTTTACCGGATCCAGATCGGAAGTTACGTCTTCACAAATGCATCCTTGTACTTGAGAGTAAAGAAATTCCCAAAAGCAGGAGATAAATCCACATCTCGTCGAAATATTTGCAGTTTTAGAAACGTGGCGTCTTGCAATACTTCCAACCCCAGTAGCTTCTTGGCGTCGTTGATATGCCTTCTTTGACATTTTGGCTGCGGTAATTTAAGGAAAATTTCTCGTTCGCTCTACCCCTTTCCGTCAACTGGAAGAGATTGGGAATCCCCTCTTCATCGCTGCCTTTGGCTTCATTCGTGTCATGAGTTCTTAATAATCTTGAAGTGAAAAGCTGCAGTATTATCCAGGGTAGGTGTCATCGACACCTTGATTTTTGATGCACCAAAAGAAACATTCAAACGCGTAGAAAATCTTTTCATTACGTAAACTCTCAATCTTGTCTACCGCAGTGCCTTCGCAGCATCTCGTGCCGTGGTAAACTGCAGGAAGATCTTGTAATTTTCGTGTCTAGCTCGCTTCGACTCCTTCACCAAGTTTAATCCCAACGCATGAAGTACAAAGCCGTCCGACCTTTTCGAGTCGACCCAGATTTTGACTCTTGCTGCAATCTCGCCTGAGTCCTTCCCCATTGGGATCGTAAACGGGAGCCCGTAAAGTATAGACTCGTCGACCTTCTTGTCTAGCTTCTCAGCGTAGCTTTGGTATATCTTGAATTGTTCCAAGTCTTCCAGCTGCTTGGGAAGCACAAGGTCCAAGCGAAGCGACTTCCACACATCGTAGCTCGTAAACTTTTGCTTGTACCAACCGTTCACCCGATACTGAGCTACATTCTTAGCGTAGATCTTGACCCAGTTGTTCGCAATACTCAGCGCCGTCCCCTCTAGGTTTTCGACTCCAAACTTTGCAGCAACAACATCTTTCGAATACATCCGCATGGCCCAATCTTCCATTTGGTCGCCCATGTATTTGCTGTATTGAATGTAGCTGGGACTGTGATGGTTGATTGCGGTTATTTTCAGTTGAACCAGTCCCAACTTGACCATCACATCGTACGGAGAGACCTCATTTTTAATCCAGATGGGGATTTGGGCCTCCACAAACTCGTCGTAGTACTTGAGGTAGGGGCTTCCCAGCAGCCGCCTTTCGGAGAGCGAAGCGATTCCAGAATCTCCCGGACTTGGTGAGGAGATAATCCCTTCTCGGACCAGACAGGAACCTGACCCAGCACGTAGTCGTCGAAGTACTGGAAGTTCTTCGCTAGCGGGAGAAGTGCATCGTCGACGATTTCCAATCCCAAAAACGTCTTGACGTCACCGACAGATTTCCCTTCTTTCGCCCACTGCCGTAGCTTCTTCGGCATACTTGATCCAGTCAACTTCAAGACGACCGTGTCCTTTGCTATGACAATTTTTCTGCCAACCTGGAGAGACTGGGGACGCGTTCTTCTTGGTTATTGTCATCGTCGTCGAGTGGGTCAAAGTCGGCGTGAGATCTCAACAATCTTGTTGTACTGGTGGAAATCGTTTCCGACGGGGTTGTCGCCGAAGAAACCTTGGACTCCGAGACGCACAGAAGGCAGAGCGCCACAACTAGCAGGCGACGTCTGGTCAGCATCACTATTCCCGGACCGAAGAAATTGGTGACTGGCAGCCAAGTTGTTTATGCCGTAAACTTCATGGCGCATGAATCACCCACAGACAAAGCACAGTCAGCGTCCCCATCCCGAGATACTCACTCGATGGGATATTTGCGACCGGATGTTTCAGGCACCGAACAGAAAAACTATAACATATTATTATAATAGCGCACTTGTGCTCTACACTGAACCGGAACCTTGCAGATTAAGTCTGTGCCGGCTTCGGGACCACGCGGAAGCAAACAGCGTTTCGAATAGGTGGTTCACCACCCAAACTTCGACTTGCTGTGTTGTACATTTCTCAAGTTCTGCCGTAATTAATTGGTCGTCGACAACGGCGTTAAAAACTTGTAATAGACCTGGGTGAAGTCAGTGGCAGCGACGCCGAGGTGCGTCTGAACGACAATCAATAATTGTTGGGCGGTTGCGACTTGGGAGGCGACCGATGGTGAAGGTCGCGTTGGGTTTGAGCGATGCGAACTGCCAGTCTCAATCGGCAGCGACGAGGGCAAGTGTCGAAGTAGTCTCAATCGACAGCGTCGAATGCGCAGCAATGTGAACATGTAATTTCGAAGCGGCAGCGACGAGAGCAAGCAGCAGAAGGTGACGACAGAAGTATAGCAGCGACGACAGCAAGTGGCCGCCACGAAGTGAAGTACCATCGATGGTGATAGACAGTCATCAGCAGACGACAGCAAGCAGGAAGTTGTCAGTCGACATCGGATGTAAGGACTCGGTAGACGTCGACGGTGGTGACAACGGTGGACGTCGGACGGAAGCAGCAGTTGGAAGCCAACAGTGAACGATGCAGCGAAAGACTGAAGCGGGAACAGTCGACCAACCGTGACCAGCGCTGCAGGCAATTGATACTGTCAAGGAATGCGAGTTGACGTGCAGGCAGGAAGGACAATTAGTGTTGTTGATGCCAGCGGTGGCTGTGCAGAACGGGTGCCAGCATGGACTGAACGAACGGGAGGAGGCCAGTCTGTCTTCGAGTCTCCGCACTGCGATGTAAGGGGCCAGTGTGTTCCAAGTTTTTCCTCTATTCTCAACAAGAAGCCATGTGTGTCGGGAAAAACCAGAGCTGCTCATTCACCAGTTAATGAGGCTAGCCTCAGAGTGTCTCGCGTAGCTAGACAAACTGAGGCAACCCCAAAGTGGAGTGGTGGGTGTAAAAAATCTACGCTTGGGCCGAGACGTTCGAGGTCTGCACGCACTGATCTTGTCGCTGGAGGCTCGTTGCGCCGACGCAGCGAAGACTGAATGAGAGCTCTGTTGAACCGACTCCGCCGAAACTACGGCAGTAGAACTCGGACACCAACGTTTGGCTGCCACCGGCCGGTTGTAGGACAAGGCAAGACGATCTCCTGCCTCGACGAAGTCGTTTGCAGCGTCGCGGGTCTAAATCCGCTGCGGGGATTCTTGTCCTTCCTGACATCCTCGTTGTAGTAGGAGGAAATTGAATTGATTAACTGTTTAGCGGATTTCTCGTCTTAAGGTGATAAGCTATCTATCCGTGAGAGTTACGTTCGTGTCGTCCACATGTGGTGCATGGGTTCCGGGATATTATTTTCTGGCGGATCAAAGCCAAGTTTTGCAGCACCCGGGCCACAGTAGCGCGGTTGCAATGAAGCTCATGTGCGTGTTGGTAGAGGAATTGGTAGTGCATCTTGAACGAGTTCAGCAGATTGAGAATATTTGGCACTTCAGCTGTTGTTTCCTGGAAATGAATGTCGTTCCTGAGCCGCCATGTTGCATGAAACACAATCGCTGTGTAGATCCTCCATAGAAGTATCAGTTCTTTGTGCTCACTTCTCCAGTTCCTACGGAGGTCTTGCAACCTTGGGAAGAGTAGCAACCTCCAGATTAGATCGACGCAAAAGAACCTCGACCACCGGCTCCATAGTTCGCTCCACATTGGTTCTAATGACGGGCACGTGAAAAACAGTGTTCTACCGTTTCGATCTCCTGGCATTCCGGACGAACGCAGTTTTGGATGGTAGGATTTAGTTCTCTGAGGAAGTATAGTCGTGAACCGACTGTGAGGTCTCCGAAGCACATTCGTACTATCACATCATGAATTACCGGCAGTAGATATCCACGTAGAGAAATCACACTGGACAAGGTCTCATGAATCCTTTGTCGAGGACACCCCAGGTCTTCCATCGGATGATGCATCAACTCCGGAACTTGCTGGAGAATCACCTTCCAATCTTGCGATCGCAAATTTGGGAAGAATCGCGTAGTTGGTTCTGTTGGGAGACAGCTACTTACCTTGATTCCAAATATCGGCGGTGAATTCGTACTTCTTACTTCCTGCATTCCTCCTTCGTCCGAATGCGGTAGTAAGCGATGAAATAATCGCCTCATTTGATGGTAGAGCACGAAAATGTCATGCGGAAGCACTTTCGTCCCAAGTATTGGATGAATCTCGAAGCAGACGTCCGTGAAAAATGCCGTTGACGACGGCCAGTCTCGATTGGCACCCAGAAAGTCGGCAAAACATAACTTTTATGTTTTGCCAGTTCCCGACAGAGCGCTCGAAAGGCATTTGACCCTGACCCCAGGGGCTTCGCCGGACTTGCTGGGCTTCGTGTATCCAGTACCTGAAATTCAGGCAACTTGCTCCACCAAATTGGGGTGAATAACGCCTTCTGCAGAGTTTTCATTCTGTTGTAGTGAATCGACTCCGGGGCTGGCCATTTAATTCTGTTCCACTCCCGTAGCAAGTGTCTCCACCACAAAGGTAGCATGCTCGACCTCCAGCCCGCTGGTTTCGGTGGGTTTTGAAGTAAGAAATCACTCGATCGCGGGCGGGCGAAGTTGCCATAGCGTAATTGGATCATGGAGAGCATTGGGCGATACCATACGATGTCATCTTCGTCTGGGTGTGTAGTAATCGCTAATACGAATTTCTGCAGAAGTTGAAAGTGTTGGCGATGAATAACATTAGCTACATCAGGAACCCCGATGCCGTCTGCTTCTCGTGGCCTCACAGCCAGTCCTTTTGAACGATACTTATCCCAGATTTCCCAGTGCTTACGCGGTTGTATAACACGTACCGATTCACAATGCCTTGCCAGCGTTTGATGAACCGGGTCGGAATCGTCACAGAAGCTGTGAAATACATCCTCGTTGTAGTAGGTCGAGGATTCCTAGACACACTGAGCACCAACGTGGGAGCTGGAACTCCTAAAGCACCTACATATACTATGATAGCTGCAGATCTCTTGCGGGTAAATCCCAAACTGCGGACGAGAGTCTCCTCGAGACCTCCCGTACCACAAACTCTTTCACCATCGTCGCGTCTTTCCTGCCCATCTGGACAGTCCAGGAAGACAACAGGGAAGCTTGAGCAACTGGGCGCGGCAATGAGCCGCAGCCTACTACACTCGTGCTCTTGTCGGACAATCCACTGGCGCTGCCTGATGGATCTTCGTATACTTGTGCACATGGCCTTCTTTCCGATCAACTCGAAAAACTTGTTTCCTTCGAACTAGGTTCACCGGAAACTGTTGAGGATTTGCCGCTGATCTGCTCTGTCGCAGACAGTACAAGGCAACTCGCAAGACAAGAGTGTTGATATCGAAGCTTCCAGAGTTCTAGAACAGTGCTTCTGTAGGTGCTAGGTTAGGAAGGCATGCTCTGCACGCTTTCATCACAATGGTCACTTTTCATTCTGCACTGCAACGATCAAGAGCCCTTCCATTTGTTAGTGGTTATGAGCCCAAATACGGCAAGTAACCCCAACGAAATTCTCACTGATGAGAATTATTTTCTTTGGGAATTCAATGCCCGCATGGCATTAGCGAGGAAGGGGCTGCAAGAGCATATTGTCGCCGCCATGAAGCCAGGAGAAGCAGCGCGCAGAGATACTGAGGAATGGAAAGTCGCCGATATGAAGGCTTTGGCTGTGGTGGCTAAGATGCTAAGTCCAACGTACCAGTCGATGATTCGAGAGTCAAGTACGGCGCTGGAGGTCTGGGAGGCGTTGAAGGCATTCTTCGTGAAGCAGTCGCTCCACAACCGCGTTCAATTGAGGAAGCAGTTGCATGAGTTTACGCTGGGTTCGGGTGAAGATTTGATGGCACACATCGTACGGTTTGATGATCTGTGCTCGCGACTCGCTGCTGTTGGCGAGAAACTGTCGGATGACGAAAAGTTGTTATCCTGCTCGGTAGTTTACCGCAGGAGTACGATACGATGGTTCGTATCATCGAGGCGCAAGAGAAGGTAACGCTACTCGACACGAAGGAGATGCTACGCCGTGAAGCTGAAGTTATCCAGAAGAGAGACGCCAAGGAACAAGCATTTAGAGCCTCTGTGCATGGACAAGGAAACCGTGGCCGCGGAAGAGGAAACGGGCGTCGTGGTGGATACAGTCGTGGAGGTGGTCGTGGAGGCAGCGGTCGACGCTGGAACGGAAATGGGAGAAGTGACTTCAACGGGACTTGCTTTGAGTGCAAGCAACATGGGCACAAGAGAGCTGACTGCCCACGCTTGAAGGAAGGTGCTAGTGACGAGTATGTATTCTCCGCTACGAGTACAACGACGACTGGCAAGGTGGTGTGGATTTTGGATAGCGGTGCTAGTTCGCACATGTCCGGGGATCAAGCGGACTTTGATGATTTTCGAGAGTTAACTGATCCGATTGATATCACCGTGGCGAATGGGCAACGTCTGAGAGCAGCTGGGGTTGGTTCTGTGAAGCTTCTCGTGGAGGATGAAGTGAAAGTCACGCTTACGGATGTGTTGTTTGTGCCAAGGCTCGATCGTAAGCTCATGTCGATACCTGCGTTAACCGCAAGGGGCGTTGGGGTGCATTTCCAAGCTAACAAGGCTATAATTTCGTTCGATGGCCGCACGATTGCAAGAATTCCACGCGTTGGCAAGTTGTTCGCGCTGGAAGTAGGACGTACCCTGGAAGAAGAAGCGAATCAAGCAGTCGCTTCATACGAGCGCTGTGGTGATGTATGGCATGCACGACTAGGTCATGTGTCTGACAAGAAACTCAAGTTGATAAGTACCGCGTATGATGACTTGAAGATCAGTGATGGCGATGGTTCCGGAGTTTGCGAAGGGTGTGTGAAGGGTAAAATGTCGACCAGTCCGTTCTCGCACAAGTCTGGTAGTGTGATCAAGACGAGTGCTCCATTTGAGATTGTGCACAGTGACGCCATGGGTCCGTTGAAACCCAAGTCGAAGGGAGGAGCACAGTACATTGTCACGTTCATCGATGACTTTTCTCGGTTTGTTCAAGTGTACCTCATCGCGTCAAAGAACTTTGTCTTTCAGCGATTCGTGGAGTTTACAGCATTGGTGAAGACGCAGTACCGGCGGCGTGTTAAGTGCATTCGTAGTGACAATGGTGGCGAATACACCAGCAAGCGGTTCAGTGAGTTCTGCAGACAAGAAGGGATCATCCATCAGACGAGTGCTCCGTACTCACCGCAACAGAATGGGTTAGCAGAGCGCATGAATCGCACGCTCACCGAGATGGCACGCTCGATGCTATACCACATGCAGATAGACAAACAGTGGTGGGGAGAAGCCTTGATGACGGCTGCACACGTTGTGAATCGCATCCCGAACACCGCTCGTCCTGGAACTAGCCCGATTGAAGTTCTCAGTGGTGTCAAGCCGTCGTTGGAGTATTTGCGTGTTTTCGGCTCTCGCGGTTATGTTTTCGTGGAGAAGGTGAAGCGCAAGAAGCTTGATGCTAAGGCACACCGGTGCATTTTTCTCGGTTATGCTGAAGGTAGCAAGGCGTATCGCGTCTGGGATTGTGAAGAAGAGCGCTTAGTGACGACACGCACGGTGAAACTGGATGAGCGTCCTCCATCCTTGTACACGAGTGTTGAAGGTGGAAACTTGACCGGCTCAGTAGACCAGCAGATTGTGTTTGAATTTGATGACTTGCCGGAACTGCCTAGTGGAGGAGCACATGCTGAAGGTGGCACAAATGATGTGGTCATGGAGGAGTCGGGGAGCCTGACGCTGCAGACGACATGGAAATCGATGAAGAAGGTGAATCTACGGCGCTCGTACCGTCAGCGATGAACGCACCTGCTGTGATGGAAGGGGGAGAACGAACCCGCAAGAGCTCCAAGGTTCTAACTTCCATCACAACGAATTGGTTCATTCAACAGCTCGGCAGTCTGAACACCAGTTGGCCGTAGATGACGCTCTAGCTCATTCGACCCGACTATCAAGTGCAATCAATTCGACTCCCGACCGCAGTGTGCTACAACCTCTACTTAATGGAGTTGAACCGTCTCGAGCTATTGTACCTCATGGTGAACATGAAAGCCGCATTGTTTTCTCTGGAGTCACTCGTCGTACCAGTGCTTCGCAGCGAGATCGTCCACGCCTACTCGAAAACGGAGATGAAGATAGTGCTCCTACACACGAACGTGAAACTCGCCTGCTCATTAGTGAACCTGACTCGATTTCTTCGGCGAGAGCTGACAACGATACTGGTGAACCTGAAAGCAAGCGTCCCCGACTTGATGAATATGAAATCGCTCTTTCTGCTGCTGAAGTACCTCAAAGCTATGCTGAAGCGATGGCTTCCCCGAGGCAAAGTACTGGAAGGAGGCTATTCGAGGTGAGATCCGGTCGCACGTCAGAAATCACACTTGGGACTTGATCATGAGACCGCGAGGAGTGAAAGTTATTGGTTCGAAGTGGGTCTTTGCATACAAGTACAACGAGAAGGAGGAGATTGTGCGCTATAAAGCACGGCTAGTCGCACTCGGATATCTCCAAACGCATGGAATTGACTACTTCCACACGTATTCTCCTGTTGCAAGCACGAACACGATTCGAGTGTTTTTGTCCGTGTGCTGCCACAAGGGTCTGAGAATTCGGCAGTTCGACGTTGAGACGGCGTTCCTGAACGGGAATCTCACAGAAGTCGTGTACATGGCGATACCCGAAGGAATTCAAGCTAAGACCGGGATGGTGTGCAAGCTACGACGCAGCCTGTACGGACTAAAACAAGCTGCTGCAGTCTGGTACCAAACAATCCGTGCTGCGTTCAAGAAATTGGGGTTTCGTGAATGTCGCGCTGATCCATGTCTGTTCGTTCGTAGTGGCAAGTCACCAGTATACATTATCCTCTACGTGGATGACCTGCTAATTGGCTGCAAGACGGATGCAGAAGCTGAAGCTATTTGTTCGGAATTGGGATCGCAATTCACAGTGAAGTCAATTGGTGATGCTCGATTCGTCCTCGGCATTGAGATCCAGTACAACCTTGAAAAGGGGAGCTGCTACTTCGACAGACACAGTTTATCGCAAAACTGCTAGAGAAGTTCGGTCAGCAAGGCTGCAATGCTGTTCGCAATCCTCTAGTTCTAGGTCAAGACCTCACCCAAGATGACTCGCATGAGATGCTCCAAGACAAGACTAAGTTTCGAGAGCTCATTGGGTCTTTGCTGTACGTGGCCAACGCAACGAGACCGGATATTAGTGTTGCTCTGTCTATTCTGTCCCAGTTCTTGGACAGCCCGCGTGAGATTCATTGGAATGCTGCAATTCGAGTTCTCCGTTACCTGAAGAGCACAGCCACGCTCGGAATTCAATTTCGCCGCGATAAGCATCTCGTGTTGGAAGCCTTTGCCGACGCAAACTGGGGCGGAGACAAATTGACGCGCCGCTCGACGTCTGGAGTACTGTTGCTACTTGGAGGTGCACCTGCTGTATTCAAGAGCAAACGTCAGGCTACTGTTGCACTCTCATCAGCCGAGGCTGAATACATGTCGCTCGCATTGGCAACGCAAGAGGTAATTTGGCTACGTTACCTGCTGTTCGAGATGGGCTTCAAAGTGGAGAAGCCAACGATGGTTTATCTTGACAACAAGTCGGCGATCAGCATCGCGTCCAACCACGGATACACCCCGCGCGCGAAACACATCGATCTACGAGCTCACTTTATTCGTGATCATGTCGAGGCAAACACCATCTCACTACAGCACGTGGCTTCAGAAGACCAACTCGCGGACTACCTGACTAAACCTATTCCGACACCTCAGCTAGTGAAATTGCGCGAAGCAAGCGGGATCAAGGAGCATGCGAGTTGAGGGGAGTGTTGAGGATTTGCCGCTGATCTGCTCTGTCGCAGACAGTACAAGGCAACTCGCAAGACAAGAGTGTTGATATCGAAGCTTCCAGAGTTCTAGAACAGTGCTTCTGTAGGTGCTAGGTTAGGAAGGCATGCTCTGCACGCTTTCATCACAATGGTCACTTTTCATTCTGCACTGCAACGATCAAGAGCCCTTCCATTTGTTAGTGAAACTTTGCAGTAAGGACAGGCGTGCAGGGAGCCCGCTTCGCGAGGTGCCAAGGGCTGCAGGGTTGAGAGCAGACAGGACAGTTGTCGTCGAGAAAGGATAATGAATAGGTTGCAGTGTCAGCCAGTGGTTGTTGAAGGTGTTGAAGTTAGTGACGGACGGCCCACCGGATCCAACGCAGGGTCAGCACACGAGCTAGCGGCTACTCCAGGAAAAGGAGGGCCACAAGAGTTCGTTACAAAGTGCTGGTGCTCGCTCTCAATTGTCGTAATGTGTTCAGTGATCCTGCTGCTTTGGCCATTGTTGTGCCATTAAGTCGCACAATGTTGTTGTACGAGCTGTCGTTAGTTGGTGCGACAAAGCGTAGTTCGAGTCGCAATGCCTGCAGATACTACTTCAATCAGGTCTGCGATCACTCTGATAGTAGCATCTACTTCTTTGCGGCTGAACTGTGCAAATGGTCAAAATGGCAATGTGACCCATGAATTGTACGCCCATTAATGAGCGTAATAACTCCTGACAACGTAGCAGGAAGGAACCAATACCTGATAGAACTTAGAGGTCCGGAAATGTTGCCCTGCCCCGAAAGGTTCTGATAGTTTTGATACATCACCTTAGGACCAGCTCACGAACAACCTGCATGGTCTTTCTGTCCTTGATGAAGTCCTCGAAGAACTTAAAGTTCTTGTGGGTAGTCAACTTCTCTCCCCTCGAGGCTGTCTTCCCGATGCTGTTGGTAGCCGACAAGCCAACCTTCTTGAAATCGTCAATCTCTTCGTCGAGTTTCTTGGCATAACTTCTGTACGTCTGGAACGAAGGAGAGCTCGCTTGGTCACTGGGCCGAATTGCTCTCGCCTTCAGCTTTGCCCAGACATCGCAACGTGGTTTATCAATTGATGACCCTGACCAGATCATGGACCACAGCACAATTTTATCCAATCCGTGCCTTGCTTTTCGGGCCGAGCAGGCGTCTACGCTCCGTGATTGGCTAATGGATTTTCTGACCAGTTCATGACTCAAGTAATTTTCGCTGAAGGAGAGAAGATATCGGCTTCTCTTTGGGAAGATGAAAGCAGGCTTCACAGATGCAGAGCTGGAGGATGCAGTCAAGCGCGTCCGTGAAGGAAAGACCATCACACATGCTGTAAACTCGTCAAACGTGTCGCGATGTCTCTGAAGCGGGATATTCCCTCTCTCACTACCCAACATGATGGCACGGCTGCATAAGAGTGAATCGAATTACATCATTCGAAGTAAGCTTGGCTTAGCAAACTGGCTGCGCGTTCGACAAGACTGTCGAGAGGAAATTTATGCTCTTCCTCCCTCGCCTGTGAGGAAAAAGGCTCGCGCAAGACCGTCGATTCGACAGCGAAGATTATTCGCATTGGAGACCTCTCCTCCGCGAAAGAAGCGATGCAAGCGCAAAAGCACGCCAACTGAAGCTACTATCAGACTGCGTGGAGCTTTTATCGACACCAGCTGTATCTCCGGCTGTGCTGGACAGCATGCTTGTGTAGTTTATATGGGACTTTGTACAGGGGACCAGTGGGTCATGAATTGGTAAATCGGTAATAAAAAGCGATATCTTCGCCAACTTTGGCCCTTAGTTCCGCAGCCTATTCCAGTTCGTTTTTGCTGCGGCCTGGGAGAAAAAATCGTTCAGCGTCTCTAGAATATCGTGCAACAAACCAGAAGTCGTTAAGCAAAACGGATTTTTCGGCATCCCCGTTTGCGCTTAACTTCCCCTGGTGGGTCATCAATTGATAAACCACGTTAGCTCGTAAAGCCACTGTTCTTCCAGCCATCCAGTCGGAATTTGTTGAACTTTGTCGCGTACCTCTCCAATCAGACCTTGTTGATATACCGCTCCATACCTTGCATCTTACTGATCTCATCTTCGCCTCCACTTCAGGCTTGGTAGGCATGTTTCCGGCCTACTTTTCAGACTTGTTGGTCACAAATTTATCGTATAGTTTTTATTCAGGCCCAAGTTCTTCTAGAATGTGGTCACCGATTCGTCCTTCTTGATCCACACCGGGATCTGCTTCTCTACGAACTGTCCGTAGTATTTCCAGTTGAGGCTGTCGAACATCACGGAGTCCGACATTTTGTCCATGCCGAGGAAGACACGAACCTGCTCTGGGGCCATGTCCTTCTTGGACCAGCGAGACACTTGGGCAGTCAGTAGTTCGTCGTACACTTTGAACTGCGATGACGCCTTCAACGCTGCGTCGTCGAAGTTCTGCAGGCCCAGCAGTTTCTTCAACTCGTCGACGCTCTTGCCACTAGTTCCCCACATTTTGATCTTCATCGACGTCGCTGCTGAAGTGATGGTCTTGGACATGGCATTTTTCAGCAGCGAGAGGTTGGGGGCTCGCTCTTCAGAATTGTCGACCTCACCGAACGTAACAGCAACTCTCAGCGACCTTCCTGTCGAGTCTGCAGTCGATTGGGCGGCGGTGCAGCTTGCCACGAGAGCAGCCAGGATGAGTAGGAAGAAGGGGTGAACGCGCATTGTCGTGCGGTTTGTCGAGTGAATTATCCAATGGTTCAGCGATCGAACCGACAAAGCTTCATGACACTCTTCAGCGTCCCGTAAACGAAATGCAATTCTTGGATGCAGCACTGAATTGCTTACTTGCTCTACCTCGTCTTACACTTCGTAGAGTTAACTCCGTTTACCGCATCACTTGTTCGCGTACCAGCTTCTGCGTGTCCCAATCCTTGACAAACGCCTCAAAGTATTTGTAGTTCTTGTTCTTCGTCAGCTCCTTCCCCTTCAGTCCGTTCAAGCCCAGCGCGTACTTGACAAAGTTCTCGGATCGATTAGAGTCAACCCAGATCTTGATTCTCGTGCTGATTTCCGCGTCCGTGGCCTTCTTCCCAATGGCGTTGGCAACTGGCAGGAGATACTGTCTGTAAATTTCAACCTCGTTGTCCAGCTTCTTGACATAACTTAGATACGTCTGGTACTTTGGAGAGTTCGCTCGCTCATTGGGCCGAATAGCCCCCACCTTCAGCGTTGCCCAGACATCGTAGCTTGTGAAGCCGTTGTTGTACCAACCGTCCAGTCGGTACTTTTCCAGTGACTCGCCATATCTCTTGAGCCATATTTTGTTCACTTTCTTTTCCAGGCCATGCATGTTCGTAATCTTCATCTTGGTCGCCACTTCCTCCTTCGTCAGCGAGTTCATGGCGTACCCTTCGAACTTCTTGGTCATGAAATTGTCGTAGAGTCTGTATTTGGGACTATTCGACAACACATAGATATTGGTGGCAACGCTCAGTTCTAAATTGTTCCAGACGTTGGTCAGCGATTCGTCCTTCTTGATCCACACCGGAATCTGCTTCTCTACGAACTGTCCGTAGTATTTCCAGTTGAGGCTGTCGAACATCACGGGGTCCGACATTTTGTCCATGCCGAGGAAAACACGAACCTGCTCTGGGGTCATGTCCTTCTTGTACCAGCGAGACACTTGGGCAGTCAGTAGTTCGTCGTACACTTTGAACTGCGATGACGCCTTCAACGCTGCGTCGTCGAAGTTCTGCAGGCCCAGCAGTTTCTTCAACTCGTCGACGTTCTTGCCGCTCGTTCCCCACAGTTGGAGCTTGACTGACGACGCTGCCGAAGAGATTTTGGACTGGGTCTTGGACATGGCATTTTTCAGCAGCGAGAGGTTGGACACTCGCTCTTCCGAGTTGTCGACTCCATCGACGGTAGTTGTCACTCTCAACAGCCTTCCTGCCGAGCCGGTTGCGGCTCTAGCGTTGCCGAGAGCAATCACGATGAATATATGTAACAGGAAGTGAAAAATTCTCATAGTCCAACAGTGCAGTTCGGAGAATGACTTATACAATGAAGACGAGGGCGTCGAGTGGTTCAGGGGCGAACGGCAAAGCTTTCGGGGGATCATTATTCCGGATGTCTCATTGTGATGCATTGTCAACAATTGATATGCTCCATCCGGTTTTTGTCATCTCGGACAGCGGTGCGTGTTCATCTTTTGGATGGGATGTTGTCTGTTCGAGTCGAACCGACAACATCCCATCTTAAAGAAGGTGAGAGCCTTAAGAAGGTGCGAGTTCTTCATTTCTTGGTATTTCTTGTCATCGTGGTTGCTTTGATTACAAGTTCCGCTACAACAGGACAGGTAGCTCACTCGTTGTACATGTATCGTGTGCCTGTACCCTACAATGCATTTATGAGAGCACGGACGAAGAATCATTCAGAGACGGAGTCATTGACCTGGCTACTTGTCGCTCCGCCCGGACAGATGCTATGACAGCAGGTGCAACATTTATGGATGAATATCGTTAAATCTCCGACCGTCCAATCGTAATTTTCATACAAACTTCAAATGAGGCCCGGTGGTAGCATATCACAAGCTGCATCCATCGAGATTTGCGTGATATGCATAGTAAGCCTAGTACTAAATATTGTCAGAAGGTGCTGATTGGAAGACTTTCAAAATCGCGCAACTGCAGTAGCATTTCATTTTGCGAGCATCCTTTGCAGGCAGTTTGCGATCACCTATCCCTGAAATTACGTGCACACGCAACAAGAGCGAGCCATCAATAACCACACAAATCAAGCTTCGCACGAGTTGCGAAATGCTGTCACCGTCTGTCTTGGTTGCCGCTCAAGATGCACGGCGAGTGAAGCGTTCACGTCGCCTTATTCTGTTGCTGCTGCGCCTGCGAATAATGGTTCGAGAGAGGAACTATCTGACGAGAGAGGCGCTCATCTCGCCGCTGGACTCGCCTTGGCACGTTATGTACGCTAGCCGTACAGAAGGAAGCTTTGTGGCCACCGTGTCAATCCCGCCTGAAGCCTTTGAGGAGCTGCTGAAGGTGTTTTCGAAGCATTACGTAATTAGATCCGGCCTTGGCCAACGTGGACGGCCCCCAGCACTAGTTGTAAAGCATGCCGCTTTAGCGTGCGTGCTGCACTACTATTCTGCTGCTGTCGAAGCCAAGACGCTCTCAGAAATCTTCGGGATTCCCCTGCCACTCTGTCACGCGTCCTCAGCAAAGCTGAGGCTGCGTTGGATGCATCATTGAGAGAGCTTCCAGACGCCCAAGTACGTTTTCCTACTAAGCAGCAGCAACGCCAATGGGCGCGTCAAGTGCAGGCAAGAGAGCCTTTGCTCGATGGAGTGTGGGGGTTTGTAGATGGAAAAATTACCGTGTTCAAAGTCCTACCGACGCTGATCTACAGAACGCTCACTACAACGGTAAGTTCCAAGCTCATTAAATTAAGTTCTACTAGCTAACTAATTGCTGTGTACACCAGGGTGGCTGCATTCAGTTCTTGTCACAGGCACTTTGTGCTACGGTGTCGATGGAACACTTGTATGGGGCCGCCACAACCTTCCAGGTTCCTGGAACGATGGTGAAACGAGTCGACAGCTACAGCTACGCCTGGCAGACCCGTTGTGGACGCTTGAAGGTTGTGGGGTTGTTGCTGACTCAGCTTTCCCCGTTAGCCGAGCGTTGTTTGGGAGGATTCGAACACCACTAAAAGAAGGGGATTTAGAACGAGCTCATGCTGATTGCCGCCTTGGTTTGGTGGCGCTAAGCAATGCAATCACGTCGGTGCGGCAGGCAGCAGAATGGGGAATGGGATCCGCCGAACGCTGTTATCGTCGTCTTCAACTACGCCTCCCATTCGATCCCGACGTACGCGGACGTCTCCTACGGAACGTTTATCGACTGTACAACTTTCACGTCAGGAAGACTGGCATCAGCCAGATTCGAAGCGTGTTTGCGGGGCTTTAAGGTTAGTTGACCGAGACACTTGGTGTAAGAGAAATACAAAGCTGTTCGCTTGGAAGATGAGTGAATTTACGGTTATCCTGTTCTGAATCTCTCAACTAACGTGCTTGAACTCTAGCTGCTGGATGGTTCCGCCTTGTCACCCAACAGCTTCGCCATCAAGACGAAAAACAATTCGTCGCGGCGGTGCTCCCGCTCCTCCCGCTTAGCCTCTCGTTCGTCGCGCTCTCGACGGTATTCCATCTCTCGCGCAGCAGCCCGCTCCTCCATAGCCACGATTGCTTGCATCATGTCGGAGCCATCACCATTTTCGCGCTCCAGCTTACTCAGCAAACTATCGATTGTCCTCCTGCGTTTGACGGTGTGGGAAATTACTACACCTTCAGCAGATGCACAGCTGCGCTTCAGCTGATCACTTAGAGCAGCAAGCTGGTTTGGCGTCTTGCCACACCGCTTGGATGCCGACCGTGCTCCGGATTCGTGCTCAGCGTTGCTATCAACTGCGGAAGGCTGTGGCACCGCTGCTGCAGGAGTCGCAAAGGCCGCACTGGGAGAAGTTGAGGCCGCTGTTGTCGTGTCTTGTCCAGTTGGTGCTGCCAAGATCGTGTCGTCAGGAGCTAGTGGTAGAGCCACCGTGTCCTCGAATTCCTCAACGCCTGAACGGCATTCCATCTTGTAGTACGCGCGTTTTACGCGTACTACCTCCTTCGGACATGCCGGGTCGCCAGTGGGCTTTATAGAGTTCTTTAGCACCATGAATTTCCTCTTGATAGCGTCCATGTCACGCTCCGAAAACTCACGTGGAAGCTCCAGGCCGTATCGCGTTGCAACGTTCTCCCACTCGTTGGCTCCGAGAGGCAGGATGTCTTCAACTGCAGTAAGCATGCGATTCAGCTCCGGCCCAGTCCAGCTCTTTCCCTCCCTGTTTTAGGCTTGGTAGGTGCCATCTTGTGAGAAGCAGAACAGGAAATAAAGCGATGTAGTTAGAGCTCGAGTCCAACGCACCACAACCAGCCAAAGTACACTCACTTATGAACTACTAGTATCAGTTGCGCTCAAATTGGAGAGACGCCAAACCGGTCTTCACAATTTGCGCCGTGATTTGCGAGCGCCTTTCCCTGTGAAAGTGAGAGTGTAAGATGTGCATCTTTTTTGCGATGTGCGAGTTTTGGAAGTCTTTCATTGGTCGGAGCGAAAGGATGGATGTCATTGCCGTTGAAGGGATCAGCACCAAGAGGGCCAACCAAGCAAAGCCCGTTCCCGCAGCGTCACGGCGTGGCAGGGGAGAGGGCCCCCGCCAAAGCCGAAAGTGTGAGGGCAAAGCACAAGGCCTTACATATTTTTTTGCGCGAGCGTAGCGAGTGCCCTCACCGTCCCCAACGTTTGTCTAAAGCAGCAACGTGACACCCCGACTTTTCACGCTTTTATGTGCAGGTCGGAGCTGTCGGAGAAGTCGGAGGTTTTACGCTATGGCAGGGAATGGAGGAATTTCCATAACCAAGTGGAATTCCACTTACTCTTACCTCCAGCAGTGACGAGTTCCATAAGCAAGTGGATCTGGTCGTTGTAGCTAAGAAAACGCGCGACGATGTTCATAAGTAAGTGGGTGGGCTGGGACGGGACGGGTGTTTTCTTACTTTTTCCTTCTTCAGTGTCGAATCTCCAAGCTCAACGGTGAAGGTCAAGTCGAAGAAGCATGTCCCCAAGAAACGCGGCCGGCCAAGTAAGCGATTGGCGAGAAAGTGCTTCCGGTGTCAACGTGTTTTGAAAACGCCTGCAGGACTACGGAAGCACCTTCAGCGCGTGTTCCCGTGTGGTGCCGAGGCCGAAACTTCTCGTGAAGCCGATCGCCGGGCGAGAGCTCGCCTCGCGAGCAAGAACTATCGCTCGCGCAAGAAGCTCAAGCTGTCGCTTGAACAGTGGAAAACGGTGGAAGCGCAGGCTGCTGCAGCTCGACTTGGGCTCAGAACTTTCGTCAGCATGTAGTGGTGAGGTTCACTAATTACAGCTGGACGTTGACACGTTACTACTACATAGTATACAAGTTGTTGTGCCATTCTTTTCATGTGTACACGCTACGGCGGCTGCAATTCAAGATGGAACTCCAATTGCTAACCTTTACGATGCCGACCGACTTTCGCTCCAACACTTTCGAGACACATACACGCTGAAGTTTGTACCCTTTCCGATTGATTCTACGCTTACAATCGATACGTCCTGCCGCATGCCTGTCGTTCCGACTTCGCCGAGGGAAAAAGGCTCACGAGGAGAAAAACCAGGACCCAAAGAGAAGCATAAACGATGTAAAACGAAAGGGACCAAGAAGTAGAAGTGGAGGCGACGAACCAGCAAGTAGATATGTTGCTCCTTTAATCAAAATACACATTTCCATTTTCCATGATTTCATCTCCGATTGCCATGATGGTAGTAGGTTTTTCTGTCAATAAGTCATGATTTTCTTGCCAAATGCTATGGTTTTCTCACCACTTTCTATGATTTAATTCCAAGTCTCATGACCGGCCAACTAGTTGCAAACATATACGCACAGAGAGTGGGCTCAGTCTCTACACACGCTTTGGAAAAGCAAGTGGAATTCCACTTGGTTATGGAAATTCCTCGCTGAGCATGCTGTCGCATTAGGGGTTTCAAAGTTGTCATTAATTACGATTTTTGAGAGAGATGAGCCTCATTCTCCAGAATTTGCAGGACAATAGACTCATCAGTTTGCTTTCTGCAGGACAAAGTGTCCTGCAAATTCCAAATGGAAAGCAGCATAATCAAAATAAACAGGGGCTAACTATAGGGCTGAGGCAACAACCAATTTCTACCACTTTTGCTGGACAAAAGTCCTGCAAGTTCGGTATACAAAAATCAAGACAATTTCTGACTGCAGAACGAAACGATGGCGACCGTCGACTGGGAAGACTTGACGAGGCAAGTGACGGAGATACAGCGAAACACGGTCAGCTCGCGTTCTCGCGCTGTGTACCAGAACTCCTACGGTCGATTTATTGCCTGGATTGTGCTATACAAGCCAAATCTCGTGTCTCCTGCCTTCGCTGATCGTCTTGGCGATGTTTCGGGTGCATCTTTGAAGCAGCTTCGGAAACGACTAAAGCCTCTACTCGATCGTGACGTAGCCAACCCCCTCTTCGGTTTGATGCCATGCAAATGGATGTGTTTGGAGCTTGGCTGCTAACGCTGGAAAAGTCTGATGGCACTGCTTTAAGCTATTCAGCATTGAACACACATCGAGCGGGACTCTTCAATTTATATCGTGACTATGGCCTTGAAATTCCGTCAACAATGGAAAAAGGTTTACAAAAGTATTTCAAAGGATTGAAACGAGATAGAGCGACTGCTGCAGCACGAGGAGAAATTCGCGCTAAGACGGGCAAGGATCCTTTGTCATTTGATCTGTATGTTTTTTGTGTGAGCAGCTTTTCAGGAGCTCGGCAAACGACATGGCTTTTGCTCGAGCATATATGATTATTGCTTGGAATTTAATGTGTCGGTCCGCTAATGCTTTTGGGATTCACCATGGGCACATGGAGTGGAGTGGAGACGCTCTTTGTATTTATTTCGCACACCAAAAAATGATCAAGAAGGTAGCAGACCCCTTGACCCACGCCATATATACGCAAACCCTTTGAACCCAGCAATTTGCCCAGTTCTCGCCATCGCTATGTTTTGGGCGACTTCATCTTTTGACGGAAGTGATCTTTTGTTTCTCGGCATTAATCAATATGAACGATTCCGCAAGTGCTTGCATCGATTGTTAGAAAGAGATAAATCAAATGCTGAATTACGTAGGAGAGGAGTAAACCAAGACGAGCTTGGTACTCATTCTATGCGAAAAGGGGCGGCTACTTACTGTGCGTCAGGTTCTACGGCTTGTCCGTCATCGACCGCTGTGCACCTGAGAGCTGGGTGGTCATTAGGAGGAGTTCGGAACACTTATCTACGCTACGAAGCAGCAGGTGATATGCATGTCGGGAGAACCGTGTCTGGCTTGCCACCTGGAAGTCACAAATTTGCGGTTTTACCCCCGCACTTTGGCGAACGTGATGCTGCCGTCGAACAAGCTATTGCGTGTGTATTTCCAGGATTACCGTCTCAGTTAACTTACGTCGGCGAATTTTGCCTGGCCTCGTTAGTATATCACGCGCCGTATCTGCGAA
This sequence comes from Phytophthora quininea, assembly GCA_011947345.1. NCBI lineage: Eukaryota > Oomycota > Peronosporomycetes > Peronosporales > Peronosporaceae > Phytophthora > Phytophthora quininea. The sequence goes on along the minus strand of JAAVTG010000575.1, from coordinate 12,260 downwards.
CACATCTCTCAGTTAAGCACCCGTTGCTGGAATCGCCCTTGTTCCAACACCCCACACTAATAGCAGACTTGTCGTCGAAGATGTGTGGGATTGATGACACTAGCAATCGTCTACAGCCCGCCGGAGTACCGCCGCATGTAGCCATTCTGCGAGAAGTCAAAGCATTGCTAGAAGTAGCAATGAAAACTATCGAACACGTAGATGCGACCAGAACCGCAACCGTGCGTGACATCATGGCAGAACTTGAGCTGCGAGCAATTGGTGCCGGCGTCGTGACTTTCGATGGGCTTGACAGTGCCCTCCAACGGTGTCTAGAGTCCACAGGAGTGACTGCTTTAGTGAAGAAGTTGAACTCAAATGCTCCGCAAACTTCTAGCCATCAACACGCTGACAATGCACGGATGACACCGATCATCAATCAAAACTGGGGGCGTTCATTGGCCCAGAAAGAGAACAGATACCAAAACATCTGGAGTTTAGGGTAAATTTAGGGTTTTGAGGCGTCAACTCGACCAAACAGCAAAATGATGATTGCAACACGCCAAATCTGAGGAGCTGCTCTAGTATTAAATCTTATATCGTGTTGAAGTGATGTACATTGATGCCATTTAGTGAACCCTAACGTCTTCTAATGTCCGTTCCAGCTGACGCCTCTAGATCATCAGCTGGCTGTCGCTCGAGGTGCTAGACCCCAACAGCTACATGCAGTTACGCTGTGCCGCCATTGGGGCTCGAAAGCCTCTCATCATTTACAGTCTCTACCCAGTGACCGAGGTTACCTGCGACGTGGTCTAGAGCACGTGTCCATCGTAGATCCAGGGATCCCAGCTGTGTGGGATCAAATTGCGCACTTCGGCGCAGATCCATGGCAATATTGGCCAGCGCGTCCGCGGTCTTGTTGTACATTCGCAGATGGTGCGTCCAGGAAGCTACTCCGAGCTTGTCGGCTAACCTGCGGCTCTGCCAGTACAGATGTTTCAGGTGTGTTGCCCGTGGATGTTTCCTAGTCTGGTGCTGACCGATAATCAGTTGGCTGTCTCCTACAGTATTCAGTGGCGCGTAGTTGTGCTTGTCGGCTGCCCTCAAATCATTCAAAAGCCCTTGGTTCTCGGGGATATTGTTCGTCGTTGTGGTCGCCGCGTAAGACATACTGGAAACCCAGCACACCTCAAAGGATTCCAACGATAGCCCCAGTCGGATGATGGCCGCCCCACTTCCGCCTGGCCCAGGGTTGCCACGAGAGCCCTCATCGAGGAAGAGGATATATCGACAAGTTGTGGCAACTAGAAGGAGGTTACTAGTAGGTATCCAGGGTGAGTGTAGTGCAATTTGCAGCACCGTCTCCGCTCGTTGTAGTTGTTGATGTGGCCGTAGATAGTGTGATACCGTTCTGTAAGCCCTACGGAGTCGCAGTTGTAGCCGGGCGTGGTGGTGATGTGGCATAGTCAGCCCCGTCTTACCGGGACCCGGGCCAGCGGTGTGAACCACATCGGGGCCAAGCTGCAAGTCGTCTCGTCTCGCGGTCCCGGTCAAGATCTCCTCCCAGGACCATATTCAAGCCAAGTCAAGTCAGAAGAATCCACGGCGAAGTGACTGAGATGTGCCGAAGTGCCTCCCATCCGGACTATAATGGGTCCAGATCAAGTGAGATGAACCATAGTGTTCCCAAGTCAAGTCGATCAAGGTACGCACCTGGGCCACGTCGAGAAATCGTCGGAGGCAGCGGACCAGGGACCCGGTCCGAGTCCATAGTGAAATCAAGTATAGTTCATAGGAACGTAACTCGCCCCGGCGAAGGCTAGGGCGACCAATTCAGTCTACCTTTCTCCCTGGAGCGCGCAAGTGTTCTCTTCAGTGCGATCGTCTGGGATCAGGGCCGCAGAAGGCCGGAGCTGTGCTTAAGGCTATCCCGGTAATATTTCCATTTTTTGCCTACATTCCCCAGGGAGTTAGGCATTTCGTGTCCCGGCAGCGGTCTGGCTGACCCGGGTTTGCACATTCCATATTTCTAGGGCCATCGCCGGAGTCTTCCATCCGAAAGAACAGATTGTATATTGTGTGTCGTGTTCCCGGTCCCGGACCCAGGCAGTGTCCCGGACCGTTGTGTGTATAACCGCCGCCTGCAGCTCGCCAGTACGAGGTCGAGACGTTCTCTGAACAACTCGGTGACCGGTCCCTGATCAAAACAGCCATTTTCGAAGGGGGTACATAAGGTGAAGGTACTGACCGGCCCAAGGCCCTCCCGTTTCCGGTCCCGAACAGGGTCCCGAAGGAACTCTTCAGTGGGGGATCCCCAGGTCACGGCCCCGGATAAATCCCTCGTCCGGGCGGAGCCGTCTGACTCACTTGGGAGTATCACGTGTACAACACCAGGAAGTGGTAAGAAGCCCAAAGCGCTACATCACAGTGAGCTGAGGCCACGTCACTGAGAGAATCAAAGTGCGCTACTCTCCACATCCACACCGAATTAAAATTAAACGCGGCTCCGACGCGCCAGAAATTGTCGGCCAGGATTTCCACTTGTTCAGCAAGCAACAACCGTTCACTAGGGTGAAGCAGTGGAAGTTCCGAGTCTGCAATCGCCCAAATCCCTGCTGGGATGCTAGGAAGTCTGAGCGCAAAGACCGCCTTCTCCAGTGCTGCCGCGGGCATCCCGTTCGCTACCCAGCGTCCAACAAAGGTCCGGCGTAGTTCTTGGGCGCCAGGACAGGACCAAAAGATGTGATGATGATCTACCCGTCCTAGTCAGACGCAACTCGAGTGCGGGCACCCCATGGCTTCGCGGTTAATATCACACGCGGAGAATGCGTGGTGCTTTAGCCGGAGTAGGATTTGCTCTCCCCAGGGATTTAACCCGACGATCCGCCTTATCCTGCGCCACTCCAGGATGCCGAGTCCTGCTGTCGCTTCGGTGCTGTGCTGCATCCATTTATCCAGACGACTTCATGCCGACCCAGCACCTTTTGCCACCGAGGCTGCAGCAATGGCCGACTTGTATTGTGCAAGACTCCGAGCCCACCTTCTCTTGCCTACCCATAGGCAAGCCTTGCGTGTAAGCATCGGGTGGGCGTGAACATCTCGGACTCAAGTCTCGGGTGGAAGCTATCTGTGAGCTATTTAGTTAATTGGAGATGACCGTCGACCTCGTGTTCTCCGCAGAGTCCGTGCCCGCTGAAAGCAATATGCACCATTATGATCTCGGACCCACACAGCTTAGCAGTAGTTGATTGATCTGCCGGAACCGTAGTCTATCGCACGTCTCCTTCTGCTTGTCCAGCAAAAAGTAGAGCCGGAAAGTTGGCTATCAATGCATGGACGAATGATAACTGTTCACCCCATCGCTCTGCCCGGAAAGCTCGGTAGGAGACAAAGGATAACAGGCCGGTGGAGTTACCTTTCCACTACATGATGTCGCGCACGTAGATAGCCTTGGCGCAGACATTTGGGAACGCCGTTGATGCCGAGAGGCGAGCACCGGTGCTGGTGAAGGGCCGAAGTTCGTCACGTTCCACGAAAGGGAGCCACTCCAGACATTGCTCCGTGCGGAGATATTGAAAGGCGTAGGAAAACGTGTCAGCGAGTGCTTGGCGAAGGTTACGTCCATCCACTTGTACTCTGGCTCCCGTCCAGGTGCCCGGTAGTCCTCCGCAGTATTCGAAAAAGCTGGAGACAACTATCACCACTGATCGCTGCATGTGGAGCTCAGTCGGTCCGCAGTAGTGTGCCACAATCAGTTTGCCTGTGCGCCACATGGTGGAGCGCCAGCACTCCCGTTGATTATGAGTCTCCGTCATGCACGGGGTGAGGTAAACCGTTGGAGGGATAACTGCGGCTGAGTTGGAGACGAGAATGTCTCCAACAATATGTCGAGCCCGTGTTCCAGTTAATGCCCACTCGGAAATGGCTGTAGCCGCCATTGCCATTAACTCTACCATCAGATTTGGCACTGCGAGACCACCCTGGGTTCATGGCAGGCTTGCGAGATCCGTATCCAGCCACGCTTTTGCGCCACCGACATCCACAGTGAATACTCCGTGCCATACGAAATTTTTGATCATTCGGTCAAATTGATTAAGCACGGCAGTAGACGGCCACGCGTGCCTGGCGATAAATGAAAGTTTGGCGATAATTACCGCTGCCGCTATGCAACTGCGCTGATCGACGGTTGTGGTTTTCTGCGACGCCAGGTGCAAACGAGCGTTAAGTTGGGACCTGGCTTTGGACCAAGTTTTGTTCGAGTCCTGACGGGTTCCCACTTGGATTCCGAGATAGCGTGCATGCTGGTTGACTGATTGATAGCTCAGTGGAGGAAGTAGAGCAATCTCTTCAGCCCTGCCGTTTTCATTCAGGGGATCACTAACGTTTTCTGCTCATTCAAAGTTAGACCGGACCCGAGGCCAAAACCCGTGGTAATTGTCAGCAAATACGCCACTTTCGTTGCCGCGCGGAGATAGATCGCCGTATCATCGGCATACCCAGCAATTTTCAATTCCACTTCTCCACTTGCAGAATGTAGTTTGATTCCATGTAATTCCGAGTCGCCGTCAACTTTGCGGTAAAGATGCTCCAAAGCTAGAATGAAAAGCAAAGGCGCGAGCGGGCAACCCTGCCTAATTCCACTCGTGACAGAGACTTTTCGCGAGTGTGCCCCATTTGCCAGGAAGCGCGCTGACGTGTTAGTGTGGAGCCATTCAATTGCAGTGACAAACCGTCCCGGGTATCCGTGCCGTCGCAGCGCCTGGATCAAGTAGGTCCTATCCACAGAGTCATAGGCCTTTTGAAGTCCAGCAGCAAGGCGATGACATCTGCTTGCAATTTGTCGACAGACGCCACATTCTGAGCTACATCAAACAGATCAATCGTGGTGTGTATCGTGCGATTTGGTACAAAGCCATTCTGGTTGTGATGTATACGGTCGTCCAGGCTGGCGCTCACCCGGGTTGCCAGCATGCGGGCTAATACCTTGTAGTCTGAGTTCAGTAAAGCTAAAGGGCGATAATTCTGCGGGTTGGTATGATCTCCTGACTTCTTCAGCGAGAAAATATCAGCTTCCAAAAACGATCGAGGGAAAAACCCTGCCTTGTACCAAGCATTGAGCACAACGTGCATAATAGGAATGAGCACTTCGGCATATTCCCGGTACCGCCCGTTCCCCAATCTGTCCGGTCCTGCTGCCTTGCCATCTTTGCAGGCAGCAATGGCAGCAGCAATCTCGGTCTCAGTGAACTCATCGTCGATCTCGATTTGGCGCAATGTGGGCTGGTCTACCTGAGACATCCACTGTAATACTGTATCTCGATGCTGTTGGGAAGCAGGCGCTTGGTTAAGTACCGGGTTCCACGCATCTGCTAACTTGTCTGCTTTAGCATGCACTCCTCTCTGAGGACCTCCTTCCGCCGGGTCCAGACGATGAATCGTGTAGTCTGCAAATTTACTTGAGGTCCGTCGGAATAATGATTTTACAGTTTTGCCATCCTAGTATGTCGCCTCCTGAAGACACGACGTTGTCGCAGCGCAGCCTTGTCCCGTATGCAATTTGCAATGGCATTCCGGACGCGAGTTAGCGGACAGCCCCCAGCAGTTTCTTCTAGTGGAAGACCATCGAGGCGGTCCGTAATCCCTTCAACAGTGACCGGCGCCCCTCTAACTCCTCCAGTATACGTTGTTCTTGCTTGCAGAGGCGTTTTAGCCGGCGTCGATATGAAAGGCGTGAGTTTCGTCGCTTACTTTTATAAGTCCCAGCGTGTCTTTACGGATTGTCACCTTGAGCGCGTCCCACCACTCAGCCATTTGAATCGTTGTTACCACCGGCTGGTTGACGCAGTCCCCGAATTCCCTCAACCTTTCCTTTGTGCGCTCAGAGACGACAGCAACAGCATTGGATGGTGGCGGGTGCACCCTCATTGCTTTTTTACTCGAATAGGATCATGCGGAGATTGTAAATGGAGTCGGACACCGTGGTGGTCTGCTGTCGCTCCAGCCATCATCAATTCCTGCGATACTGCCCACGGCGCCAGCTGCCTATTGATGTACCAACGATCCAATCTTGACGTCGCCTTACCTCCATTGTACTGGTATCGGTATGTGTGCGTCATGGCTTGGTGTTTGTTCTTGGACTCTGGCGTCCACTCCATGGGTCGAAATCTACTGATACTATCTACAAGCCCCCACTGTTGTATTATTTTGCAGAGTGCTGGAGAGCCATGATCCGCGGTGGCTCCATTGTTTCGATCGAGTTCATCGTCCAGTGTGCAATTAAAATCTCCGCCGACCAGCACTAGCTGGACAGGTGGGACGTCAATCATGGCAAGCGTCCGATAAAATGATTTACGCTGTGCCCGTTGATGTGGGGCATAGATGTTCAGTACAAGCATGGGTACTGTAGCCAGCTTGCCTTATGCTGCCACGAAATGTGGTGACCAGTGCTCCTGAAGAATTGGCGTTGCTTCTTTGAATTCCCCGTACGGATCCACTAGTAAGGCGACCCCACATTTCTTTCCAAGGGACGCCGACCAGAACGAATGCGGAGAACTGTGAGCGCTCGAGCGGAACCCCAACGTGAAGCCTACGTTCGTTCCGCCGTTCCAAGTTCTTCTTTATCCACGTGCGTCTCCTGCAGGATGTAGACGTCGTTGCATCCATTGGCCTGGGTGCGCGTGAAGTCTCTTCGCCAATCCTCCTGCAGCTCCGGCGTGCGCCCGAATCCATTTACATTCTGAGTAACGAGGCCAAAAGTTCTAACGTCATGATGAAGCTCGCGGGGTCGTGGGAGCCCTGCAGTGCATTGCTCAAGGTCACGTTCTTCCTGCCGCTTGATGCGGACGATATTTTTCGTGCCGCTCGGAATGCCGATTTTTGCTGCAGATGCTTGTCGCTCTCCGGTAATACCGGGAAAAAATCTCCGAGCACTGCCTGTCGTGTGTGCATGATAGCTGTTTAACCCCGAATCGCTCGAGCGCTCTGTGGTAGCACATTTTACAGGAGAGTCTTGCCGCAGTGTCGCACGGCGGTGGACCTGTGAGGTTTGGTGGTGTTGCGAAAAATTTCGCAACTGATCCCGAGTAGATGCATTAGCTACTTCTAAACCAAGAGAGCAAGAAGTGCCCTTAGTACTGAGAATGAGCGAGCCCCACAGCAATTATACTTGCTGAGCGGTCCTCCCAGGAGATTTCCATGGGGATCCTCAGTATTGAGCTCCAATCATCTGTGCGATCTGCCTGTGAGCAAAACTCGCGAATGCCCTCGCTGGACCTGGACAGGTCCGCCAACGAGCCGTGGTCTGCCCCTCCGACAGCAAGCTTGCTCCACGTCCATGTCATAAAAGGAAGCACGTGTAATATCCGCCAGTGCGAAGACGGAATATCATCAGGCCGGGAAAGGTTGCGGATCTTGGGACACATTCGACAGAGCCTGCTCCACCGATCAGCATGAGCGGCGGTATTTGCCTCGGGAGCTTGCGTGCAATCCGTCGGGCAGTTCGCCACCCAAGCGCGGCAGAATTCCTGCATAGTATCGGGGAGCGCGTGGTCGGAAGCGAAAGAGTGGATGACAGAGGCTTGAGCATCGTATTCTTCGAGTGACCCCCATCGAAGCAGCTGCGTTCTGCCGATCTCCTTTGCAGCGAGTTCTGGGTACGGTAAAAGGACTCCTTTTCTTCTCCTTTTAAAGGAGAAGAGCTGATGTAGCGCGTGACGATGCTCTAATAGCCACGGTAGTATGTCCGTCATCGTTCATGCCGCTGAGACCGCTCGATGAATGAACTGGCGATTTTGCGAGATCCAACTACCAAGGGTAGCTCTGTTCTCTTGTTGAAGATGGTGCATTTTCGTCCGATCCGTTAAAAGTTCAGGGTCCATCTGAATCGCTTGCAGTAAGCGTTCATACGCATCCTTGTCAATTCGTCCACGGGGAGATACGTGATACCTCTCCGTTGAAAGATGTGCCACAGCTGTCCCAGTGCAGTTCCGGGTGGCGTCGTGCTCGGCTTCGGCCGCCTCGCAGACTATCTGCTCTGCAATCTCCATCAGTTGAACGCTCCGCCTTTGGTTGATTGGTTCTGCGTCAACAACAGGCAGGTCCAGCCGCCTGTGGAGGATGTCAAGTCTGTTTCGCATTGGTTCGCGGAGTGAGATAGCTGCATTTACTTCATCGGAGTCTTCATTCAGGTCCAAGTCGAGCTGGGTCACTTCCTCGGGTTCTCCCGGCGGTATGACATTAATTTCCATCAGCCACGAAAGGCCCCACCACATCCTCAGCATAATCTGGATCGACTTCAGCATGCCAGCGAAAAAAGTATCCGGATGATTCCCCACCCCAAAGAAATGGCTTTCATTTCGACGTAGAATCATCATTGTCGGCACAATGTGCAAGTGCTGGTACTGTTTGAACATGCTTTTGGCTTGGTCGTCCGCAAGGGGTCCGCCGCATCCAGACTCATGCTCCTTTCCGTTGGGTAAGACGTAAGCTTTATAGTAGTAGCGCTGCACATGGGCGTCATTACGCGCATCGACGTCAAAGACGAAAATCACCTCTCGCAGATGCTGTGCCATTGCACGTAAGACCTCCGATCCTGACCAAAACAAAGCCTGCACTGAGGTCTTAATCGAGCACCGTCTTTCAACTTGATAGTGCTTGAAGAGAGCGTCGGTGGCAACAACCTTCGAGACGGGGCGATCCTTTGCTGATTACAAATGACTAATTTCGCGGATAGGATCAACAACTCCTGCGGCGACATCATCTGGTAGATTCGCCATCATGAGCGTGAGCACCTTCCTTTTCAAAGCATTGATTGCGGGGACTGTCTCGTCAGTGAACTCCAAAGGACTAGTCTCGTTCATTGTTCAGGCAAAAACGCCGCAAATCCACATTGTCCGTTAGCTGGAACTTCAAACAGTCGAGCTTGAAATCCATCGAGGAATGGTGTAGTTGTTGCGGCGGGTCTGTCGCCGCTGTGGTCCGTCCGATCGTAAATTCTTGCGAGGATGTTGGAGTAGGAGCCTCGCCAACAGACTGCCAGCCAAGATTCGACGTTGACTGCGCCAAGCTGATAGACAGCTGCAAGCTGTGGTTTGAAGCCTCTGCAGTGAAATCAATTGAAAAGGCAAATTTTGATCCTGGAGTGGGGAGGAAGGTTGAGTTGACGTGGGAGCCGAAGATCTCACATCACTCGAGAGCTCGGAGTCTATGGCAGCAGGTTGCACCGAAGTTGCTGTGACCGCGTCGACTTCCATGTCCTCCATCGAGAGTGTGCCTTCAGTGGAGGTTACCGAGTTGGCAGCGACTTTAAAGACAGCGTCCTCTATCTGCTCTGTTGCTCCAGGCGTCTGCAGGTGGGAGTAGGCGTACTGCGCTTCCTCATCTTCGGCTCCACTAGACTCAGCTTCGGAAGCCTCGTCATCAGCTTCCATGAGTGCATCGAATTTGCCGCTGACTTGCTCTTGATGAAAAGCAGTAAAGGGAGACTGAGTGGAGCAACGCCGATCCCGATGGGCAGAGCTGTGAGGAGTAGCTGATTGTGGGCGTCTCGATACCGTGGATTCTGACTGAGCTCGCTCCTTTGCAGCCCCTCGTTTCCCCGCTCGTTTCGTGGCCTCACCGATCTTTGAGTCAGCTAGCGCTATTGACTTCGCCTGGGTCGTTTCCTTTTGGCCGCTGCTGCCAATTTCCTTTGTGCTGCTTTAGAGCGGACCACCGTGTAGCCATCAGATGTGCTAGTTGAGGCCTCAACCGCTCCTTCAATGGTTGGTGCCAGCGGGTTGGCGCCGGAGGGAGCATCCTTTGCTGGTACAATGGATTGGACAAATTCACGGCCGGAAGACGTCCCGTCCTGTCCTCACTTCCCAGTTATTTCGGTTTGGAGAGCCAAAAGAAGAGTTTCGAGGCTGTCGCCGTCCGAGTGACAGTATGTGTTCGCCGATCCTACCTCGAACGCCTCCACATCGCCTACGTACGTACGCGAGCCTCGACGTCGCGCTTCAGCAAGCAAAGAGCTCCCAACCCGGCAGTATGCGGTGGTGTGGCGCGGACTACAGCATCTTGCACAAGGGGTTCTAGGGTGGAGAAGGTGCTGATGAATTCCCACCTCCACCGAGCCAAGCGTGACTGATGACACTCCGTGCAGTTCTGCAGGGAATCCTCCTGGTCAAAACGCAGAGCAACGTAGCGGCCGTCCGCTACAGTGTTGCCTTTGTGCTTGGCTTCTCCGTGTCAATGACGGCTACCCCAGCCAGCTGCGAAAATGCAGCAGTCAAAGCAACCAGCCCCAGCTCCCTGCCACCGAGTACACGAATCGAATACATTCGAGTGAGTTGATTGAGCTCGTAGGTGCCATCCGGCTGGGACTGTGAGCGCTCAGTGCCGAGTATTTCAATGACGGCTCGTTGAAGCCGAAGCGTGGCCCCGATCTAAAAATCCGCGATACGGTGATTGTGGAATACAAACTTAATAATGTGTAGTCCATCAAGTAAAGTCACTTAGTGTCCGACATCATGCGGGCAATCGTTGCTTTGCCGTGATGAGCGTCCGTATTAGCCACAAATAGCTGTTCGAATAGGACCATCGAGGACATGTTCCGTCGAAGCTTGACCTGTGGAGGTATATTAGCGGTCAGCGTGACTTCAACATGGCGTTCGTGAAATTCTTCGATGATGGCGCGTTGCAGCACCGGCATGGTGGCCTTCAGGAACCGGGGCGGATGAGGTAATTCAAGGTCTCCGCGCAAATATGCTAACAGGGCTGATGTCTCTAGCTGGGTTCGTCGGCGCAAACCGTGGTCAGAGTGCACATCAGTTGTGGTCATGGCCAAGCCTCCAACGAAGAACCGTTACACGAGCACATGAAAGGGCAGCGCCTGTGCTCTTGCATAATCCCACGAACTCGGATTTTGAGGGTTTTTCTTCCCCACGAAAGTACGAGAAACACGAGCACTCGCGCTGTCTCCCAGCGGAAAACTTCGTGTTTGAAGCAGGCGGAAATAAGCAAGTGAAATCTGCTCGTGATATCGCTCCCTAGTTGGCCAATAATATTTAGTCAGTGCGAAGATTCGCCGTAAATTACGACGATCTCGGGGCCGCGAGAAGCTCGCAACCCACTCGCCATTCAAGCAGCCTCCAGGCCCTGAAGGGATCTCAAGCTCCGTTTAAATCACACGAGGACTTCCATTAAGACGGTAGCACCAAAACATCCCGCGCACGTGAAAGCTGGCGTGAAGAGTTGGACGAATAGGGGCGGGTTCGAACGGATACCGCCGGGTGGAGAGTACTCGTACATCGACGACTGGGGCGTTCGAGTCACGTACACAGATGATCAACAAACCAAGAAAGCGTTCATATGCATGGCGAACTCGGAGTGCCGAGAAGCAACAGATGGGAGAAATCTCATTTTGTTGTCTGGCGGAAAAACATCGTCCGCTGTGAAGCATCTCACAACTCGACACCATCTTGAGTCATCGAAGACAGTGAAGGAGGTGGTGACCAAGCGAAAACGCAATGTAGACATTGAGCATTTGCGTGCGTCAACTCTCTACACTTGCAATCCAGTCCGTCTAAATCTACTCCTTGAGACTTTGTGCATTATCAACAACAATCTACCACTGGAGATGGTCGAGTATGAAGAGTCAAGATCGAAAGAGGCACTCGTGTTGATGCAAGAGGTGCAGAGCACGCTGACGACAGAACGTGTCAACGAATGTATCATTGAAATATATTCGTCGACTAGAAAAGAGATCGTTGGATTTCTCAAGTCCAACCTTCAGCAGTATCCGAACCTAACTATGGTAGCTGACATGTGGACTTGTAAAACGACGTCGGACAAATTTCTGGGACTACGGGTTTATCTAATTGACAATGACTGGAATTTTAGATCTGTTCTTCTCGGGACGCGTAAATTCACGCCTGCTTATGGAGATCAAGATGGTGGTATTCAAGCTCCATTTTTGTGTTGGATTAAGCGTACTTTGGAGGACTTTGAATTGACGGTGGATAATTTTTACGGTGCTACAAGTGACAAAGGCGCCGACGTGCAAAATTTGATGAGGAAGCGACTGCATTACCAGTGGGAGTGGTGTTTGGCACATATGTCGCATGCAGCTACACGCGCGTCGTGTGGCATGAAGGCTGCTAACAACAGCAAGAACCCTGGTATGACTTCTCTAATAAAGAAAATGAACAAGGTCATTTACGAAGTGAAGCACGTGGAGGTTACCGGTGATCTGTTTAAGGAACTTTGTGAGAGTATGACGACTGGAAAATCCACCACGCTAC